>PVJS01046219.1:0-15912 GCA_004027185.1 Glis glis | reverse complement strand
TTTTTTTTGTGGTACTGGGGATTGAACCCAGGGGCGTTCTACCTCTGCGCTACATCCCCGGGCCTATTTTTTATACTTTATTTTGAAACCGGGTCTCACGAAGTTGTGGAGGGGCTCACTAGGTAGAGAGAGAGAGAGAGAGAGCTGAGGCTGGCCGCAAACCCGGATCCTCCGGTCTCTGCCTCCCAAAGTACTGGGATTACAAGCGTGTGCCACCACGCCCAGCTTTATTCTTTATTTTGAAACAGGGTCTCACTAAGTTGCAGAGGGCCTCACTAAGTAGCTGAGGCTGTCCGTGAACCCAGATCCTCTGGCCTCAGCCTCCCAAGTACTGGGATTACAAGCGTGCATCACCATGCCCGGTTTATTCTTTTTATTTTGAAACAGGGTCTCACTAAGTTGCAGAGGGCCTTACTAAGAAGCTGAGGCTGGCCACAAACCTGTGATCCTCCTGCCTGTCTCAGCCTCCCAAATACTGGGATTACAAAGCGTGCGCCACCACACCCAACTTTAGTTACATAATTACTTATAGTGCATTTTTTAAAAAAGCCTATTGGGGTGGCAAGTCCCTCACTGATACTGTAATGTTGAAACAATACTGAAAATGTTTGTTTTGGAAGAAAAAGTTGACTGTAAGCTCTTTGTGGTTGTGGGCTTTTCATTTTTTATTTTTTCCCCTGTACTCAGGATAAACCCAGGTTCTCACACATGCTAGTCAAACGCTGTACCACTGAGCTACATCCCTGGTTCTTTTTATTTGATTTTGAGACAGGGTGTTGCTAAGTTGTCCAAGCTGGCCTGGAACTTGGAATCCTCCTGCCTCAGCCTCTTGAGAGCTGGGATTTCAGGCATGTGTCACCTATAATGGGCTAGTTAGTGGACAATGCTTTATTATAATTGCATTTTCAGGGCCTTATCTTTAGATATGGTTGTAAACCAATAGCACTGTGAGTAGTTCCAAAATATCTTAGATATTTTAACGGGTTAGTTCAAAAGAAGCATACATCTAGCCGGGTATGGTGGCGCATGCTTGTAATCCCAGTACTTGGGAGGCTCAGACAGGATCGCAGGTTTGCCGCCAGCCTCAGCTACTTAGTGAGGCCCTCCGCAACTTAGCGAGACCCTGTTTCAAAATAAAAAATAAAATAGGGCTGGGGGTGTAGCTCGGAGGTAGAATGTCCCTGGGTTCAATCCCCAGTACCACAAAAAAAAAAAAAAAAAGGCATGTAGCTGAGGATTTGAACTAGAGCCATGACCTCTGGTGGTGGCATATGGAACCCGCAGTCGGTTGTAAATGATGCTCTAGGTTAACATTTTCCCATTGCAGCAGGAGTCAAGCATATGTAAAAAAATATGTTTTTTTCTCTCTCCCTTTTTCAATTTGAAATCCTGTTAATACACTCATTGCTGTGGAACTTTCTGCCATCCTCTATTGATGACCAGCAGTTGCTAGTTTATTAGTGCTCAAAATATTAAAAGCAGGCAAACAAGAAACCTGTTTTTTCACATCCTCTTTCCCTGTATATGTGGACATGCATAGATACGGAAGATTCTGATGCTTAAGCAGAATTAGCCGTATTTTGGGCAGATGGATTGGAGTCTCTCAAAGCCTGCGTGACATGTGACATGAGTGCATTTCCTCAGCTCTGCTTTTCCACAAATAGTGGGGGTGGGGAGCAGGCCAATGTTTGTTTCAGCCACCCAAGTGCCAAAATGGCCTTCCTGTTAGGTTTTGGTTGCCTGCTTAGTTATGAAGTCATCTGAGACCCGGTTTGCTTTGACATTAACTGACCTCAGTATTAACCTCACCTTCCTTCCTCCCCTTTCTTTTTTTGGCTTTTGGCTTGCCTTTCCAAATTGTTAGTACACCTCTGTGTGAAGGCGCTGCAGTTGGTAGAAATTGATATTCTCTGGTGGTTTTAATTGTCCTGGCTTTAAGCTTCCTTCCTCTTGAACAATATAGGCAGCCTGTTATGTTTGAGGGTTTAATTCTTGTTAACCTTTTAATTTGCTGTGATTAAGGTGAATTTTAAAAGAAAACCATTTCCTCTATTTAAGAATTGCCTTGGCAAGAAGTTGGGAACCCTAGAACCTTGTTGCAAAGGAGTGTGTAGTTATTTGTCATGAATGTGTCTGCTCAGATCCAGTGACCACTTCTCTCATTGTTAGTGTGCAATTAGATCTCTTCATGGGTGAGACCAAACTTTAAGGCGATACAGCAAAAGTGTCAGTGGCAAAGCACACAGTGTGGGGCAGAGTTGATAAGTAGGGGGCCTGATTAATGATTTTGTCTACTCACTGACCTTGAGGTTTCATATCCTTTCTTTACCCTCAGTCATTAAATATTAGTTTTCTGTGGATAAATGAGATTCTTTTCAAAAGGTTCCATTTTCTACCAAGAAGAATTTTGTAAATATGAAGTATTACATATTATCTTTTTCTTTTCTTTTTTTTTTGTGGTACTGGGGATTGAACCCAGGGGCATTCTACCTCTGAGCTACAACCCCAGCCCTATTTTTTATTCTTTTGTTTTTTTTGGTGGTACTGGGGATTGAACCCAGGGGCATTTTACCTCCGAGCTATACCCCCAGCCCTATTTTTTTATTCTTTATTTTGAAACAGGGTCTCACTAAGTTCTAGAGGACTTCACTAAGTAGCTGAGGCTGGCCATGAACCCGGATCCTCCGGTCTCAGCCTCCCAAGTACTGGGATTACAAGCGTGCGCCACCACACCCAGCATATTATCTTTCTTAAAGATGACAGATATTACCTTCAATTAGAGTAAAGCTCTTAGGATACAAAATGCTCACTTAGTAAATCAACAAATACTTATTGAACATCTGTTTTTTACCAAGCATTTTCTGGGTTTTGGGAATAGAGTGGTGAACAAAATATTTGAATATCTTTGCTAAGATTCGAGGTGGGAGCCGGGTGAGGTGGTGCACGCTTGTAATCCCAGTACTTGGGAGGCTAAGACCGGAGGATCTGGGTTCACGGCCAGCCTCAGCTAACTTAGTGAGGTCCTCCGCAACTTAGTGAGACCCTGTTTCCAAATAAAGAATAAAAAATAAGGTTGGGTGCATAGCTCAGAGGTAGAATGCCCCTGGGTTCAATCCCCAGTACTGCCAAAAAAAAAAGATTCGAGGTGGGGAAACATACTGAGGCAATACAAGTGGAGTACAGAATAAAGTGTGATAGTGACAAGTGCTGGGCAGAAAAAATGAAGCAGGAAAGAAGACAGGAAGTGTTGAGGGTGGTCATGTGGTTCAGTTATTGTAACTGGTTTCCCTTCTTAAACTATACATTTTATTTTTATGCATTCAGAAATATCTGAGAAGGGGTCCAGAGTACCCGAGGGACCCTGGCTTATAGAAGGTTAAGAACTCAGCATGAGAGGATCCTCCCTCCAAACTTCCCCATGTGACTAAAATATGTGTATTTCCTTTTTTATGCTTTATATTATAATGATGTGGTTGACTTTTCCACGTAGATTTTCATATTATATCTGGTGATTGTGGTTTTTTAGGTTTTCTTTAAATTATTTGAAGACATTGTTCACTTTGAGGCTGGTCTTGCAGGCCAGGTTTTCCTTGTGTATTGTGCAGAACTCCACCCCATGGAGCCTAGATGGTGACTCTGATCATTTTAAATTTATGTTTGGATCATTCTATCCAGGTTAGTCTAAGCAAGTCAGTCAGATACATGGTCTTGAAGGAAATATAAGTAAGGAGAATAGACAGAGGGGTTGCTGCATATTTATGGGGCAGAAAACATAGATTGTTAACGGATACAAAAAGTAGTGAGTCACTGATTTAAACCCCTTAAGTGCATGCCACTGAACCAGTATGAAGACCTTGTATGAAGACTTTAAGTAAATATCTAGTGTCTATAAGGAATTTCTGCTTGAATTCCCCTTTTATTTTCCTCCCCTGTCTTCCCAAAGTCACCACCCCTACCCACCCCCCTCCACCCCCATCCTGCTCCTGTACTGAGGATTCAGAGCCTTGCCTGCTAGGGAGGCACTCTACCACTGAGCTGCATCCCCAGTCCCTAAGCATTTTGTTGTTGTTGTTAGCTAGGGATACAGAGACTAAAAACCAAACAACATTGTTTACCCTTGTTATTGGGGAGATGTAGATGACTGAGCAGTCAACCACAATGTGTTATGGTAAGTGGTAAAATATAGGCCCAGGTGTCAGTGAGACACCAAAGGAGGACACTGAGCTGAGCCGCAGTGGGGATGGCTCAAGAAGGCTTCCTGTACTGGTGACACCAAACTGGGTACTTTGGACCCCTTCATACCTTTCTAAGGTATTGAAAAAGATGTAGGGAATAATATTTTGCAACATGTGAAAATTATATGAAATTCAAATTTTTGTGTCCATAACATTTGTGGAACCCAGTCATATTCACTCCTTTGTGGATGGTCGTGGCTGCTTTCTCCCTATAGCGTTAGAGTTGAGTAGCTGCATGAGAGGTCTTAAGGCCCACAAAACCTAAAATATTCAGGCCCTTTATAGAAAAAATTTGCTGCCCCCTGCTGTAATATCTTTTAATGCCACACTGAAATGTAAAAGGCTGAAATGATGGCATTTCATCAAAAGGAATGCATGAAATCTTGTTACCTTCTGTTAACTGGTTGCAAGAAGTGCACAGGAAATGTTGAAGACATCTTCCTACCTCCCACTAAAGCACGGTGCATAGGCATCTCTGTGCACAGCAACAGGCTTTTACCTCATTCTCTTTTTTTGGTACTGGGGATTGAACCCAGAGGCACTCTACCTCCAAGCTACACCCCCAGCTCGATTTTATTTCTTACTTGAAAACAGAGTCTTACTAGGTTGTTGAGAACCTCTCAAAGTTGCTGAGGCTGCCCTCGAACCTGCTATCCTCCTATCTCAGCCTCCCAAGTACTGGGATTACAAGTGTGCACCAACACGCCTGGCTACTTCGTTCTTGTCTGTTTTGAATTTAGTTATGGGAAACATTTTCATACTTCTCAAAAAGAGGGTACCTGCCAGGCGTGGTGTGCTGTGAGCTAGCAGAAGGATTTCAGGACCATGCTTTGGTATCTTTGCAGGTCTTTGTAGATTGTGGGGTTGATTGGTGAGTTCGCTAGATCATCTCTAGGCAGCTTTCAGCTCTAGAGACATTGCTACAGTGAAAGGGACAACCTATGTGTGAATCCTGGCTCTGCTACTTTCTCCTCTGGTGACCTTAAACACCTTATTTAAACTCTCTGAGCCTGTGTTAGCTCATTGGAAAATGTGGTTATAACAATAACCTTATAAAAATGAAATAAGATCATATTTTTAAAGCTGCTGGCACTAGCCGGGTGTGGTGGCACACACTTGTAATCCCAGTACTTGGGAGGCTGAGACAGGAGAATCGCAGGCTTGAAGCCAGCCTCCACAATTTAGTGAGGCTCTCAGCAACTTAGTGAGACTCTGTTTCCAAATAAAAAAATGTAAAATAGGCCTGGGGGTGTAGCCTGGAGGTAGAAGGCCCCTGAGTCCATCCCCAGTACCACAAAAAAACAACAACAAAAAACCAAAACACTGCTGGCGCTAATAGTGTTTGTTTGAAATTGCTAGGGATGGAATCCAGGGCCTCTTGCATGCTAGGCAAGTGGTCTACCACTGAGCTATGTGTGTAGCATAACTATGAAAATTATTATGACTGTGAACTCTTACTATGTATTATAAGACTTTTTTTTAAAAAAAACAAGGTCTCCTGGGAGGGCTTTTTTTTTTTTTTTTGCAGTACTGGGGATTGAACCGAGGGGCATTCTACCTCTGAGCTACACCCCCAGCCTGATTTTTTATTCTTTATTTTGAAACGGTCTCATTTAATTGCAGAGGGCCTCACTAAGTAGCTGAGGCTAGCTGCGAACCTGGATCCTGGATCCTCTGGTCTCAGCCTCCCAAGTACTGGGATTACAAGCATGCGCCACCACACCCGGTATAGAAGTTTGTTTTAATGCACAATTAATAGGCCATCAACATGAGTTAGTACTTTCCCATTTTTGCTAACTGGCTGCCTAAACACTGAGTCCTGTAAACCAAGACTTGCCCAAACTGGGAAATTCTAGCACATGTTTTAACCTGAATTGCTCTGTGAACAAACCCCTTCAGTCATGTTACCATTTTACCATGCCCAAAAATGATAGTGGGGAGAAGAGATTCCATTTGTCATGCCATCTCTCCTCTGTATTAACCACTTTCTTCCCTTCTCACACATTCTCAATAATTGATTGAGCTGTTTAATGAATAATTTTAATTCTCCATTGGAAGGTTAGTTTTGATGAAACAGATGTTCTTTTTTTTTTTTTTTGTGGTACCGGGAATGGAACGCAGGGGTGGTCTACCTCCGCGCTACACCCCCGGCCCTATTTTTTTTTTTATGCTTTATTTTGAAACCGGGTCTCACGAAGTTGTGGAGGGCCTCACTAGGTAGAGAGAAAGAAAGAGAGAGAGAGAGAGAGAGGGAGGAGAGAGAGAGAGTGCGCACGCTGAGGCGCGAACCTGGATCCTCCGGTCTCCGCCTCCCAAAGTACTGGGATTACAAGCGTGCGCCACCACGCCCGGCAGGAAACAGATGTTCTAATGTGTGCGTAACATAATTCTGTATGTGTGTATGTGGTATTGGGAATTGAACCCAAGGCATTCTACCTCCAGGCTACACCTCAAGCCCTTTTTGTTTTTTGTTTTGCAACAGGTTCTTGTTAGGTTGTGAGAGTCTTGCTACATTGCTGAGGCTGTCCTGCTTAGCATAATTTTTGATAGTTCAGAGGAAACATAGTTTTAGGGACAGTATTAGATTATCAATCAAGACACTGTATTTTGGGGGAAAGTTTAAACAGTTTTTATTTTATGTACAAAGAGCTAGCAAAGAGTGGATGTCTTAGATAATCCATTCAAGGAAGATCACTTAGTCAACATAGTAAAGTCTATATCCTTCTCAACAGAAACACTGGTGACACTGGTCAAGGCCATATTTCTGGATTAGACCATGCTAGTTTGAGCAGACTCAGTAAGACTGAGAATGCTGTCTGAATTTTCTTGAGGGATCCCAGTAGAGCCGCTGGTGACCAATCTTGCTTGTTTTCAGGGATGCAACAGGCAAATGGCTTTTTGTTTATTAATAATTTTTTTGAGCTTCTTTTTTTTTTTTTTTTTTGCGGTACCGGAGGTTGAACGCAGGGGCGTTCTACCTCCGCGCTATGCCCCCGGCCCTATTTTTTATACTTTTTTATTTTGAAACCGGATCTCATGAAGTTGCAGAGGGCCTCACTAGGTAGAGAGAGAGAGAGAGACAGGGGTTGGGGAGAGCTGAGGCTGGTCGCGAACCCGGATCCTCCGGTCTCCGCCTCCCAAAGTACTGGGATTACAAGTGTGCGCCACGCCCGGCTTTGAGCTTCATTTTTAAAAGTCTACTAAATAAGCTGGGTGTGGTGACAGACACCTGTAATCCCAGTACTTGGGAAGCTGAGACAGGAGGATCACAGATTCAAGGCTAATTTAAGCAACTTAGGGAGACCCTCAGCAACTTAGTAAGACCCTGTTTCAAAATAAAAATATATAAAAAGGGCTGGGAATGTAGCTCAGAGGTGGAATGCCCCTGTGTTCAATTAAAAAAAAAGTCTACTAAATACTAATTGTATACTTCATTGTAAGCAAACTCAATATATGAAATATGTGTTTATGACTTGCTCAATAAAAAAGATAATGGGACTGGGCGTGGTGGCGCACGCTTGTAATCCTAGTACTTGGGAGGTGGAGACAGCAGTATCCGGGTTCATGGCCAGCCTCAGCTAATTAGTGAGGTCCTCCGCAATTTAGTGAGACCCTTTTTCAAAATAAAGAATAAAAAATAGGGCTGGGGGTGGAGCTCGGAGGTAAAATGCCCCTGGGTTCAATCCCCAGGACTACAAAAAAGAAAAAAAAAAAGATAATGGAATTCCTTTAAATAGCCAGCTTTCCTAGTAGAATGAACATAAGTATTTGAATGACATACAGCTATATAAGACCATCAATGCAAAGCAAATTAGACATGATTGTAGTTAAGAACATAGGCTTTGAGCCGGGCGTGGTGGTGCACGCTTGTAATCCCAGTACTTGGGAGGCTGAGACCTAGGATCAGGGTTTGCGGCTAACCTCAGCTACTTAGTGAGGCCCTCCGCAACGTAGTGAGACCCTGTTTCCAAATAAAGAATAAAAAATAGTGCTGGGGGTGTATCCTGGAGGTAGAATGCCCCTGGGTTCAATCCCCGGTACCGCAAAAAAAAAAAAAAAAGATTCAAAACCTGGCTTTTCCATTTACGTACTATCTATGATCTTGGCCTTCTAGTTCCTTGTCGAATAATAATACTGAGGGGCACCATGAAGATGAAATGAAATTATCCATGTGAAGTACTGAATGAGGTAGGTGAGGCACAGTAAGGGCTTCCATCGTTTTCACTGTGAGTAGTTTATCTTAGAGGTCTGTACAGTGTAGCTTTCTTTGGAAATAGAACTGAGTCTTTTTTTTTTTTTGGCAGTACTGGGGATTGAGCACAGGGGCATTCTACCTCCGGGCTACACCCCCAGTCCTATTTTTTATTCTTTATTTTGAAACAGGATCTCACTAAGTTGCGGAGGGCCTCACTTAAGTAACTGAGGCTGGCCGCGAACCCGGATCCTCTGGTCTCAGCCTCCCAAGTATTGGGATTACAAGTGTGCACCACTACGCCCGGCTTCTGAGTCTTCATTTTTTATACTTGATATCAAACTATAGCCATAGTAAACTGGTAGCAACGTTCCTAAAGTTGCACGATCTCTTCTGTATATTTTATGCCTGTGCTCTCTCTGCTTAGAACATCTTTCTCCTCACCTTCTTTTTACCTAACTTATCCTTCACAGTGCAGTCCAAAGGACATTTCCAGGAAGCCTTTCCTCACCCCAAGCCAGGTGCTTCCATGGGATCCTGTGCATGCCCTTTTCAGTTTCCCACCTTGCACTGTCAGGAACTGCTTACCTGCTGTCACTCTGTGAGACTGTTAGCTTCTTAGGGACAGGCATTCTGTCCAGCTTTGGAAATACTGTCTAGTGGCAGATAAGACATTGTTCTCAGGGCAGGTGGCTTCCAGTGAGAAAGACAAATGTTTATATAATGACAAGTGTGCAAAGCGCTGCTTTGGAGCAGCGTACAGTGGAGCTAACAGGAGTTTTGAGTCTTGTCTAGACACATCAAAGAAGCCCCTTTCTAACAAGGTGATGTTTTGTTTGAGTTGCACCCTGAAGGGTATGTATCAGGTATCAGCCAAGTGAAGAGGGGACGCATTCCAGGTGCAGAAAACTACATGGATAGGGCCACTGTGGGCAAGTGACTCAGCTTCTCTGTGCTTCAGTTTCTTTATTCATAAAATGGGAATATTCTAGCTGGGCATGGCAGTGCACACTTATAATCTCAGTACTTGGGAGGCTGAGACAGGAGGATTGCAGGTTCGTGGCCAGCCTCAACAACTTAGTGAGGCTGTCAGCAACTTAGTGTGACCCTGTTTCAAAACAAAACAAAACAAGAATAAAATAGGGCTGAGGGTATAGCTCAGAGGTAGAATGCCCCTGGGTTCAATCCCCAGTACTACAAAAATAAATAAATAAATAAACATAAACTACCTCATAGTGTTGTTGTGAACATAAAGACTGCATTTCAAGTCATCATCTTCTCACTAATACTTCTGAAATGAAGCCTAATCAATTTATTCAGGATTCATTCTGGTTCAAGTTCATTTAATGAATTGCTAAATGTGGGGCTCTACTTGTTATACTTTCCCTGTAACTTTGTTCTTTTTTGGGAAGGAGGGGTACTGGAGATTAAACCCAGGGCCTTCTAGTTTTGAGCTACACCCCCAGACCTGTTTTATTTTTTATTTTGAAGCAGGGTCATGCTAGGTTGTTAAGGCTGGCCGCAAATTTGCAATCCTCCTGTCTCAGTTTTCCAAATACTAGGATTATAGGCATATGCCACTGCACCCAGCCTATAACCTTGCTCTTTGTTTTGCTTTTGTGGTACTAGGGATTGAACTCAGGGACATTCTACCACTGAACTACACCCCCTTTTTTATTTTGAAGTAAGTTGCTGAGGCTGGCCTGGAACCTGCAATCGTCCTGTGTCAGCCTCCCAAGTACTGGAATGACAGGCATGTGCCACCTTGTACTGCTTGTAATCTTGTTCTTTACCTGTCCTGAAGCTTTTGTCTTGTTTTAATGACAAGACAGGGTAGTTTGATTTGCCTTTTCATTTGTTTGCTTGTTTTAATTAGAAAGATTACGCTGTGCCCTTCACTGCTGCATAAGTCTCATGATTTGTCCAAATTCTTAGGTCAATAAGTGTTATCAGTTAGAATGCTTTTACCTCCCAGAAACAAAGAAGCCAACTCAGTATCTGAACACACAAACATCTATTATTGCAGGTAAGTCTGGGGGGTAGGGTTACTCCAGTGCTAGTTAATTGAGCCGCTCAACATAGACATCAAGGACCCTAATTTATTGCATCTTCCTGTTCTGCCATCTTCAGTAAGGCTGTTCTGGCTGGATCCCCATGGTCTCAGAGAGTCTGTTGAAATTCCAGGTGCCACAGGTAGATACCGGAACATCTAGCCAAGGAAGAGGAACTGTTTCTTTACATGTCCATTGGTGGACTTTTAGATGGTTTCCACCTTTTGGTGACTGTGAATAATGCTGCTGCTGAACATTGATGTGCAATAAATCATTATTATTATTTTGGTGCTGGGGATTAAACCAGGGCCTTGCTTATGCTAATAATACATGTGTTCTACCATTAAACTGTATCTCTAACCCCATAACTTTTTTAAGTACAGCATCATTTTATTAATATGTATACCAAATCTTTGGTTTTTTTGTTGTTTTGTGTGTGTGTGTGTGTGCTTTTTTTTTTTTTTTTTACTGGGGATTGAACCCAGAGCGTTCTGCCTCCAAGCTACACAGTACCCCAGCCCTTTAGTTTTTGTTTGGAAACGGGGTCTCACTATGTTGCTGAGAGTATCACTATGTTGCTAAGGCTGTCCTCAAATCAGCTATCCTCCTGTCTCAGCCTCCCAAGTACTAGGATTACAGGCGCATACACCAAATTTTGTTGTAATTAAAATTCTATTTTTAGCATCATTTGCCATAACAGAATTCTAGTATTTGAAATATTTTGAGCCACCAGCTTGATGTTTAATGGGATGTGATCCCATAGCAAAGAAAATATAAACCAAATAAATAAAAGGGATCTTAGAAGTGATTTTATTTCATCCTCTCTTTTGAAGATGTTCTGAATTCAGAGTGATTTTCCAGGGTCAGAGAGCTAAGATGCTTTAAATAATTAAAAGTGAATAAAAGTATATATTATAAATTCATATAGAGTTGCCATGTGTATCTTTGCCTTCAGCCTTATGCTAAACAATATCTAAGTATACTTATGTAGGCAAAATGAAGTGGAAAACTAGGATAGTTTAGATATCCAAATCATTGAAGACAATTTCTTCTGCTTGAAATATCTGGGCAACTTTTATACTCATTTTAAAAGTATTTGTTCCGATGGTCCACTTGATAGGTTAGAGTTCAGGCTTACCCGTGGGACTTTGTTTCTCATCCTGTTTTCTGTTTTGTTTTGTTTTTTTTTGGGGGGGTTCTGGGGATTGAACCCAGGGGCATTCTACCTCTGAGCTCCACCCCCAGCCTTATTTTTTTATTCTTTATTTTGAAATAGGGTCTCACTAAGTTGCGGAGGGCCTCACTAAGTAGCTGAGGCTGGCCGCAAACCCGGATCCTCCAGTCTCAGCCTCCCAAGTACTGGGATTACAAGCGTGCACCACCATGCCTGGCTGTTTTCTGATTTTTATCAATCGTGGTTTCATAGTTGTACACGGTTCTTGCTGGTTAGAGATCAAGGCAGTGGCTTCCTAGAGAATGCTCCAGACTCTGAGTGAGAGTGCCTTGTGTTGGCCTTTGCTTTGCCCTTGACTTCCAGGAACCAGGCGTTTCCTTGCTCTGAAACACGTCTGTGTTAGTCACGAGAGATTCACAACTGGCAGACAGATAATCTCTGGACAAGTAAATCCCAGTGGAACTAGAAAGCTGGGTCTTACTTTCCTTAATTGGAGCCTAACTTAGAATCAGATATTAAACTGAAAACAAAGCATCAGTCATTAGAAAAAAGGTTTAAATTACTGGTCTATCCATATTTAGAATTTCTGGCAATCATTTCCACTGTATGTAATACTGAAATCCTTTGTGGTTGTCTGCTGCAAAAATGAATCTTTGACCCAGCAACTTTAAATGCTTTTGACACCATTGGGAATTTTGAGAATTCTTAATTTAATCTGTGCTTGTCCTGGGTGGGGCGAGGATGATGGAGAAGCCATATCCTTTGCATCGAGGGTTATGCTGTTTGTAAGTAAGCAGAGGCCTGTGCTTTTGAAATTTATGTTTACCAGGCAGTGATTATTGGCCTAATAAGTGTCATGTTTTAACTTTTATTTCTGGAGGCAGCAAAGAACCAGCCAAGCACAGAGATGAGTGGGAGGTGGCTGGCAACCCTGGGCCGTGTCCCTATTATTGTGGCCCAGTACTGCAGGTGCTAAGTGCTCCATCAGAGTGGGAAGGAAGAGGGGCCGATGTGTTCCACTAATGGCTCTAACTTCCTCTGCACATCTCCTCTTTGCAGGCCTGTGGTGAGGTTAAGATGTGAACTGCTTTCCTCTCCATCCCCATCCCAAACATCATTGGTCGTCTTTCTTTTTAACTAGTTCTTGTTCTCTTGGTAATTACTTAGCTCTTGTCAAGCAGGGACTTGTCCTGCAAAAGAGAACAGGAAGGTCACCTTACCACGCCCTTTCATTCCCTGTGTGTGCAGTGAAGAGATTGCCCTTTCTCCCGAAAGATTCATAGTGTTCAGACGCACATCCTTCCCTAAAGGGAAGGAGGAGGCAGTAGGGGCACACTTAACTCAGCAGGTTTGCTGAACGGCCAGTGATTTTTAAGTTCTCAGCATAGCCTTCTACTGGCTCACCATTCATTTCTTCCACCTGCCTCATTCTCTGGTTGGTGGCTCTGGAGAAAGATGAAGGCTCGGCTGCACCGATGATGGAGCAGGGCATCTCCTCCTCAGGGGTTGCGTGGTCCTCCTCATTCACCACGTGTCGTCTGTGTGCAGGGCATTTGTGGGAGGGATTGAGTGGGAGTGTAAGACTGAATTTCCTCTCTCAGTTAAAAATATAATTGGGGAGCTATAACAAGCACAAAAAGATGAACATGTCAATGTATGTTCGGTATATAACTTCACATAAGTGACAGGCACGATATGATGAATAGAACCAGCAAAATACAGTCATCCCTTGGTATCTGTGGGGGATTGGTTCCAGGGCCCAGTCAGATACCGAAATTCATGGATGCTCAAGTCCCCTATAAAAAATGGTGTAGTGTTTGCGTATAACCTATGCATCTCCTTCTGTGTACTTTAAATCATCTCTAGATTACTTGTAATACCTAACACAATGTGAATGCTATGTAAATAGTTGTTATACTATGTTCTTTTTTTAATTTTTTTATTTTTTTGTGGTACTGGGGCTGGAACTCAGGGCCATTCTACCTCCAAGCTACATCCCCAGTCCAATTTTATTCTTTTATTTTGAAACAGGATCTCACTAAGTTGCAGAGGGCCTAAGTTGCAGAGGCTGAGTGTGAACCTGCACTCCTCCTGTCGCAGCCTCCCAAGTACTGAGATTACAAGCATGAGCCACCACACCCAGCTTACACTGTGTACTTTAGGGAACAATAACAAGGAAAAAAGTCTGTAAATAATTTCTTTTTTCTTTTCTTTTTTCCTTTGAGACAGGGTCTTACTATGTTGCCCAGGATGGCATTGAACTCCTGGGTTCAAGTGATCCTCCTGCCTCAGCTTTCCAGGTAACTGGGAATATAGGTGGACAAAACCCATTGGTCAGACATAATATTTTTATCCAATTTTTTTTGTGTGTGTGGAACTGGGGATTGAATCCAGGGGTATTTTACCTCCGAGCTACACCCCCAGCCCTATTTTTTATTCTTTATTTTGAAACAGGGTCTCACTAAGTTGCAGAGGGCCTCACTAAGTAGCTGAGGCTAGCCACGAACCTGTGATCCTCCTGTCTCAGCCTCTCAAGTACTGGGATTACAGGCATGCACCACCACACACGGCTTATCCAAATATTTTTGTGTATGTATGTATGTATGTGTGTGTGCATGGTACCAGGGATTGAACCCAGCGGCATTCTACTTCTGGGCTACACCCCCAGCCCTATTTTATGTTTTATTTTATTTTATTTTATTTTATTTTATTTTATTTATTTTTTTACTTTTTTTTTTTGCGGTACCGGGGATTGAACCCAGGGGCGTTCTACCTCCGAGCTACACCCCCGGCCCTATTTTTTATCCTTTATTTTGAAACTGGGTGTCACGAAGTTGCGGAGGGCCTCACTAAGTAGCTGAGGCTGGCCACGAACCTGGATCCTCCGGTCTCAGCCTCCCAAGTACTGGGATTACAAGTGTGTGCTACCACGCCCAGCCTTTATGTTTTATTTTAAAACAGGGTCTCACTAAGTTGCTGGAGGGCCTCACTAAGTGGCTGAGGCTAGCCTCAAACATGTGATCCTTCTGTCTCAGCCTCCCTAGTACTGGGATTACAGGTATGTGCCACCATGCTTGGCAAAATTTGTGGGTTTTTTTTTTTTTGGTACTGGGTACTGGGGATTGAACCTGGGAACATGCTACCTCCAAGCCACACACCCAGCCCTTTTCATTTTTTATTTTGAAACAGGGTCTCACTAAGTTGCTGAGGCTGGTTTCAAACCTGTAGTCCTCCTGTCTTAGCTTCCCAAGTACTGGGATCACAGGCGTGTGCCACCATGCCTGGCTAAAATTTGTGCTTTTTAGTGTCTTATTTAGAAAATCTTTCCCCATCCTTGGGGCACTAAGAAATTATTCTATATTTTCTTTTTAATTAGGTGTGTGTGTGTGTGTCTTTTTTTTTTTTTTTTTGGTACTGGGGATTGAACCCAGGGACATTCTACCTCTGAGCTATACCCCCAGCCCTATTTTATTTTTTATTTTAAAACAAGTTCTAAGTTGTGGAGGGCCTTGCTAAGTTGCTGAGGCTGGCAGTGAACCTGCGATCCTCCTGTCTCAAGCCTCCCAAGTACTGGTATTATAATAAGTGTGTGCCACATCTGGCTACATGTGTTTTTTAAATTTTTACCACCAGCTTGATCTTGTCACTGATCTCTGAGTTTGTATACCCACTGCCTACCTTGTAGCTCCACGGAAATATTTAATAGGTCTCTCAAAATTAGCATTGCTGAAACAGATCTCCTTATTTTATCCCTTGTCCTTTAAAAACAAAACAAAGTAACTCCTCTCCAAGTCTTTATTCTTTTAAGTAAATGTCCCCACCAGTCACCTGGTTGCTCAGGCCAGAAGCCAAGGAGTCATTCTTTCCTTTCCCATGCTCTCGGTGTCTGGTCCATTAGCAAGTGTTGCTCACCCTCCCTCCCTCCCTCCCTCCCTCCCCCCTCCCTCCCTCTTTCCCTCCCCTCTCCCTCCCTCCTTCTCTCCCCTCTTCCTCCCTCCCTCCCTTCCTTCCTTCCTTCCTTCCTGCCGGAACCCACCAGCAGAGTTGAAAGGTTCGAACGGTTCCTGAAACAGGGAGTGAGGATTAAGAAAAATAGAGACAAAAGATAGTTTTTCTTCTCTCGAGGTTTTTTCTATATTACACTTCTCCCGATAGTTACTCACCGCACCCCGTACTTCTTTCCGAGCGCTCACTGTCCCTTGCGATGTCCTTCACTGTGTCCCCAGTTTTCAGGCTCCACATTGGGCGCCATATGCCGGA
>PVJS01046218.1:0-15909 GCA_004027185.1 Glis glis | reverse complement strand
AATTTCCAGTTTCAATCCATTGTGATCTGAGAAGATGCAGGAAATTATATCACATCTTTTGAATTTGCTGGTGCTTGCTTTGTGACCCAGTATGTGGTCTATTTTGGAGAATGTTCCGTGGGAAGCTGAGAAAAATGTGTATTCAGGTGTTGTTGGTTGAAATAATCTGTATGTGTCTATTAGATCCATTTGGTCTATATTTTTCTTTAGGTCTGAACAATCTTTATTCATCTTTTGTCCGGAGGATTGATCTAGTGGCATGAGTGGTATGTTGAAGTCTCCCAATATTATTGTGTTTGGGTCTATTTGGGACCTGATGTCACAAAGACTTTGTTTTATAAATGTGGGTGCGCCCATATTTGGGGAGTAAATGTTTACTATTATTATATCTTCTTGTTCGATTGTTCCTTTTATTAATAAGAAGTGACCCTCTTTGTCTCTTCTGATGTGTTTTAGCTTAAAGTCTGTTTTGTCTGATATAAGCGTTGCTATCCCTGCTTGTTTTTGATTTCTGTTTGAATGGTATATCTTTTTCCATCCTTTTACCTTTAGCGTATGAGTATCTTTGGCTAGAAGGTGAGTTTCTTGTAGACAGCATATAGTTGGGTTATGCTTTTTTTTTTTTTTTGCGGTACCGAGGATTGAACGCAGGGGCGTTCTATCTCCGCGCTATGCCCCCGGCCCTATTTTTTATGCTTTATTTTGAAACCGGGTCTCACGAAATTGCGGAGGGCCTCACTAAGGAGAGAGAGACAGAGACAGAGAGACAGAGAGAGACAGAGCTGAGGCTGGCCGCGAACCCGGATCCTCCGGTCTCCGCCTCCCAAAGTACTGGGATTACAAGTGTGCGCCACCATGCCCGGCCTTGGGTTATGCTTTTTGATCCACATTGCCAGTTTGTGCCTTTTAATTGGGGAGTTGAGTCCTTTGACATTCAATGTTATTATAGAGATATGATCTTTGTTTCCTATCATTTTGAGTTTTATTTTCTATTTGCTGTAGTGATAAATCTCTTTGTTTAGTTGCCTACCTGGTGGAGTTCACCTTTCCTGTGGTTCTGAAAATTGCTTGTTTTTCCTTCTTTGTGGTTTATTTCTTTTAGGATTTTCTCTAGTGTTGGCTTGGTCCTCATGAATTCTTTAAATGTTTGTTTATCATGGAACATTTTTATTTCTCCATCAATTTTAAATGATAGCTTTGCTGCATATTTCAGTCTTGGTTTGAGGTTGTTTTCTTCCAGGGTCCGGAGTACTCCGTACCAATCCCTCCTGGCATTTCTGACTTGGGTTGAGAAGTCTGGGGTGATTTTTATTGTTTTGCCCCTGTATGTCACCTGTTCTTTTGTTCTTGCTGCTTTTAGGATTCTTTCTTTGGCCTCTATGTTAGTCATTTTAATTATTACGTGGCGAGGGGAGGTCCTTCTTTGGTCCTGTCTTAACGGTGTTCTATATGTCTCCTGTATGTGAATATCCAAATCTTTCTCTATGTTCGGAAAATTCTCTGAATTTATTTCTTTGAAGAGGTTTCTTATACCCTTGGTCTGTGCTTCTAAACCTTCTTCAATGCCTTTTATCCTTATATTAGGACATCTTGCATTGTTCTGCATTTCTTGAATGGCCAGGGTGTGTTGTTGTAATATATTCTGTATATCATTGACTGTGTTCTCAGTTTTGAATGAGCTGTCTTCCAGGAGTGATACCCTGTTTTCCATGTGGTCTAGCCTACTAGAGTTGGTTTCTATTTCAGTCTTTAATTCATTTATTGATTCCTTCATTTCGTTCAGAGTTTCTTTCTGATTCTTCCTTAGAGTCTCAACTTCCTCCTTCATCTCCTCTATGCTTCCTTTGAGGCCTTTCATCATTCTGAAGATCAAAATTCGGAATTCTCCGTCTTGCATTTCCTGCAGGTCAGAGTCAGTGATCTCACTTGTTGATGAATTGTGGGTGTTTCTTGTTTCCTCACTGTTCCTCATTCTTGTATTTTCAGTGTTTTCCATTTTGTGTTTCTGTTGCCTCTGCATCATCTTCCTTTCTGTGTATGAGACCTCTTGATGGTCCCTGTAGCCCCAATAGGGTCAGTATGCTGCAGGCTGCGGATCCCTCTTGTCTGGTTGGCTGGGGCGTGGTATTGTGTAAGGAGGGGTACGCAGGCTCCGGAGCTCGGTGTTGTCACGTGAAGAGGACTTTGAGGAGTGGTGTTGGGTGCGGGCACTGAGGCGTGGGTGACGGTGCCGGAAGGTGCCGTGTTTCCGAGGCGCGGGTGCTGGGGGTCGCCCGGCCCCCTAGGGATGCACATGTGCTCCGGGTCTCAGGCAGTGTCACCAGAGGGTGCCTGGGCTCTGATGCACTGCGCTGAGGATTTCGAACGGGCCAGTGGGAGGTGCAGGCTTCAGGTATCGAGTAGCAGCGCCTAGGGTTGCACAGGCTCTGAGGCGCGGCACAGAGGATCCCGCGTGGGTCCCAGGGGGGAGCGTGTGCTCCTAGATCTCAGGTGGCAGCACCGGGGCTTGCCCTGAATCAGAGACAGCCCAGAGAGTTGCGCAGGTCTTGGGTGGCAGCGCCGGAGCTCTGAAGCATGGCACAGAAGCTCCCGCGTGAGGGAGAGAGGTGCAGGCTCTGGGTTTCAGGTGGCTGCACTGGAGTCCGAGGCAGGGCACAGATGGCTGCCCGGGACATGCAGGAGGTCGCCGGGGTCTGAGGCCGGGAGTAGAGGGCCGCCCGGGTTGCACAGTGTGGCACTGGGTTCTGAGGCGTGGCATGGAGGGCTGCCCGGGTCACGCAGGAGGACGCTGGGGTCTGAGGCTGGCTGTGGAGGGTTGTCCTGGTCATGCTGGAGGGCGTGGGAATCCGAGGCTGGGCACGGAGGGCCACCCAGGTCGCTCTAGCGGACACTGGGGGCTGGGGCTGGGTGCAGGGGCCAACGGGGTGATGCAGGAGGATGCCAGGGACCAGGGCCAGGTGCAAGGGCCGCCGAGGTGAGGCGGGAGGACCCCGGGGTCCGGGGCCAGGCGCAGGGGCCGCTGCACCGTGTGGGAGGACGCTGGGGTCTGGGGCTGGTCGCAGAGGCTGCTGGGGTGACATGGAGGATGCCGGGGTCCAGGTCAGGCGCAGAGGCCACTGAGGTGACATGGTAGGACGCTGAGGTCCGCGGCCGGTCACAGGGGCCGCTGGGGTGATGTGGGAGGGTGCTGAGGTCCAGGATGGGCTCGGGCCGCCGGGGTGACGCGTGAGGACCCCAAGATCTGGTACCTGGCGCAGGGGTCACCGGGGTGATGCAGGAGCATGCTGAGGTCTGGTACCTGGCCCAGGGGCCGCCGGGGTGATGCGTGAGGATGCCAGGGTCCAGGGTGGGCGCAGGGGCCACCAGGGTGATACGAGAGGATGCCGAGGTCTGGTACCTGGTGCAGGGGCCACCGAGGTGACGAGGGAGGACACCAAGGCCCAGGGCAAGCGCAGGGGCCGCCAGGGTGACAAAGGAGGACGCCGAGGCCCGGGGCGGGTGTCTTATTTTTTATTTTATTTTATTTTATTTATTTATTTTTTTGTGGTACCGGGGATTGAACCCAGGGGTGTTCTACCTCTGCGCTACACCCCCGGCCCTCTTTTTTATACTTTATTTTGAAACCAGGTCTCACGAAGTTGCGAAGGGCCTCACTAAGTAGAGAGAGAGAGAGAGAGAGAGAGAGAGTGCTGAGGCTGGCTGCGAATCCAGATCCTCCGGTCTCCGCCTCCCAAAGTACTGGGATTACAAGTGTGCGCCACCACACCCGGCTCTTATTTTTTATTTTGAAACAGAATTTCACTAAGTTGCTAAGGCTGGCCTAGTACCCAAAATTCTTCAGTCTCAGCCTCCCAGGTACTGGGATTACAGGCATGCAGCACCATGCCCAGCTTGATTATACTTCACTCTAAAGGAAAATGCCTGCTCTGGGTCACATGACTATCATTAGGCCTAGTTGTAGTCAGGAGGATGGAGTACTCTGATTGGCCAGGTCTGGGTCACATGATCATGCTTGAGTCAGGACAGTGGCTGTTTCTTACTAGAAGAATGGGGAAAACCAGGTGCTATGGCTCATGCCTGTAATCCCAGTACTTGGGAGGCTGAGACAGGAGGATCACAGGTTTGAGACCAGCCTCAGCAACTTAGCAAGACTCTCAGCAACCTAGTGAGACCCTGTTTTAAAACAAAAAGGCAAAAAGGGCAGGGGTTTTAACTTGGAGGTTGAATGCCCCTGGGTTTACTCTCTAATACCATTAAAAAAAAAGAATGGGGAGGTGCTCTGCAGAGTAAAAGTCACTAACTGTCATAACTCTTTTGCTGTTCATCATTACTAAAATATTTATTGAGCATCCACTGTACCAGTGACTGAGATATGTGCTTTTCCTACCCAACATGTACCCAATGGTGAGTCATCACAATTACTCTCTGGTCAACACTCTGCTTCCCAGGCCTGATGTGGCAAAATTCTGCTGTGGATCTATCTCACAAACATGTCTTTTCTGCTCCTATATCCTGTGTTTTTGCTGGAGATAATGACACCGCAGTGCAGGTTGATGTCTCTGCACATATATGACAGTTTCATCTGGCTCCTCAATGCCCCAGGTGGTCTTTCTACTTGCCCTGGAATAACACCTCTTCTGGTCCATTCATTCATTCACTCTTGCAATAACATCAGCTGTGCACATTAGGACAATCACTCTGGAACGTGATAGTTTGGAGGTAGGCAGACAGATACCTATTCCGATTTGGAAAATAATATAAATGGGTCATTGTTTCAGTCAGGATCCTCACTGCTGTGATCTAAACACCTGAAACACACACAAAACTTAGAGGAAGAAAGATTTATTTGCTAACTGTTCTGGAGATTTCAGTCCATTTACACTGGCTGCCAAGCAGGAGCAGGGGCTGTAGATCCTCAGGGCATCATGGTGGGAAGCAGAGAGGGCAAGAGGAGGCGGAGAGGGACATGTATAGTCCCCAAGGCCACATCTCCAGGGACCCATCTCTGAGCATGGCAGCCCCCGGAGCATGAAGTCCAAGGGACATTTTACTTTCAAATCATAACAGTCTTGCTCCCATTTAAAGTCTTTGTGGGCCGGGCGTGGTGGTGCACACTTGTAATCCCAGTACTTTGGGAGGCGGAGACCGGAGGATCCGGGTTCGTGGCCAGCCTCAGTTTGCGCACGCACACGGGTGCGCACGCTCTCTCTCTCTCTCTCTCTCTCTCTCCCTGTCTCTCTCTCTCTCTCTCCCTGTCTCTCTCTCTCTCTACTTAGTGAGGCCCTCCGCAACTTCGTGAGACCTGGTCTCAAAATAAAGTATAAAAAATAGGGCCGGGGGCGTAGTGCAGAGGTAGAACGCCCCTGCGTTCAATCCCCGGTATCGCAAAAAAAAAAAAGTCTTTGTGGGGTCCTTGTAGTTTAAATAATAAAATCAAAGTGGTTTATCAGCTTGTCATAGTGAGCCTGGCCTCTCCCTCCTTCCAGCCTCAGCTCCCTGCCACTCCAATCCTCCCATTTTTTGACCTATGAATTTTCAGCCAGTTGCCCCAAATTCCCCCTGCTGTTCATGCAGCTGGGCCTGTGCTATCACTGTGGTCCCTGTCTGCATGTGTGTCTCACTTTCTTCAACTAGTCATTTCAGCTGGTAAATGTTTTCTCATTTTCAAAGACTCAGCTCAAGTCTTTAATTGCATGCCTGTAATCCCAGTACTTGGAAGGCTGAGACAAGAGGATTACAAGTTTGAGGCCAGCCTCAGTAACTTAGCAATACCCTCAGCAACTTTGCAAGACCCTGTTTCAAAATAAAAAATAAAAAGTGCTGGGGGTTCGTTCAGAGATAAAATGACCCTGGGTTCAATCAATTCTCAGTACCAAAACAAACAAACAAACAAATGACTGAGCTCAAGTCCATCTCCTTCAGGTAGCCCAGCCTTTCTGCAGAATGTGCACAAAACCCACCCCCAGCCCTCCCGCAGCACACTGGGGATAGCTGTCTCATGGCACATGCTCCATCTTACTCACCTATCTATTTCCCCCACCAGGGGTCGGTTCCAGGAAGACAAGGACCGTGACTTGTTCATCTGTGTATCTCTGGGATGGGCACACTGAAGGGAACTGAAGTGATCTGAACTAACCTATGGGTCACTAAGCTTTCCCAGCCACCTCTCTGGAGGAGACCATTCCCCACTCCACAGGGGCAAGCACATTTCACCCGTGGTGCTGTACATGATTATTGTACAAGCTGCAGAGCAGATGGCCCACAGAGGTATTAGGAGGCCAGCCATCAACCTCTAGGCCCATGCTCTTCATTTCAGCTCCCAGGGAACAATCTCAGAGTGGACACCTCTTGGCATGCAGATCCATGCCCCCCTAATTAGAGGGAATCTTCTATTAGCATTCATACTTTCTGAAGTTGCTACCTTGTTCCTGATACAAAATTGACCCTGGGTCAACAGTTGCCCAAACATGCTCAGCTAAGTCTGACTCAAGTGAGTGCGGCTCAGCTTTACAAAGCAAGGGACTGACTCGCTCCCACAGCAAGTTGGTTAGAGCATGCTTTTTGGATGTTCACAAGAGGTCTGTTTCCCTCAGGGGTCTTTGGTGGATAAGCACTATGCCTCACCAAGTGGTCCAGGGTGGGGTCTCTGACTTGACAGAATGTTCTAGAGCAGACCTGAACCACTGGGTTGTGTAAGGGAGAGAGAGAGAGAGAGAGAGAGAGAGAGAGAGAGAGACTGACTTTCTTTAGACCTTCAAGCTGCAGGATAGCTGGCGGTTTCTTGTGCTCAGAGGGGAAAGAGGCCATTACACACCCAAGAGTTTGCATTATTTAGCAACCCATATCCCTGATACAACTCTGTTGAATGGTCTAGAAAAAAAAGAAATGGATTTCCAAGAACAGCTCCATGCTCTCATCAGGAGGGTAAGAAAGGGCAACACTCTAGGGCCCAAGTCAGGCAGGCTTTGGCTTAACCCCTGGACTTCCCCAGAACTTGGGAGAGGGAAGATGGGGAGTAACCCCAGAGAGTAGTGTGGCAGGGAGGACCGAGTAGGGCACGAGCTGTCAGGAGACCCAGGATGCAGACCCAGCCTCCATAGTAATGGCTCAGGAGGTCTAGGGCAGGTCAATTAACATGGGCAGGCCTCATCTCCCCACTGTACAATGGGAACAGTCACATGTGTTCCACACTTCCTGCCTGAGCTTGTTCACATTGGGCTAGAGTCAGTCAATGCTGGGTGCTCACGTCCTACCATGATGGTTAATTTTATGTGTCAACTCGATTAGGCTAAGGTGTCCAGTTGTTTGGGCAAACACTAGTCTAGATGTTGCTGTGAGGGTATGTGTGGGTGTGATTAACAGAGTCAGTTGACTTTAAATAGAGCAGAACACCCTTTACAATGTGAGTGGTTCTCACTCAATCCGTCAAATCCCTTAGAACAAAGACTGAGGTTTCCTGAAGAAGCAATTCTTCTGCAAGAATACAACATAGAAACCTGCATGAGGATCCAGCCTGCCCGCCTGCCCTGCAGATATCAGATTCAAGACTGCAGCGTCAACTCTTACCTGATTGACTTCCAACCTGCAGCCTGCCCTGTAGATTTCAGACTTGCTACCTCCATGACCACACAAGTCAATTCCTTAAAATAAACCTGTTTTTCTATCCCTTCCTCTATTTCTCTCCCGCTGCTCTCACCTGCCCCCATTCCTCCTCTGTCAGTGGCTGGCCCAGTTCCTCCAGTGTCTGGGTCCAGTGGAGCCTGTGACAGTGACTCCCATTCCAGAATTGTTGGGACCAGAAGAGCTGGGCAGCCTTCTCTGTACCACCCACTGCTGCTTCTAACCAAGTTTCGACAGCTCCTCTGCCTTTGAAGTCCACACATTACCAACCTCTCCCTGTTCTTATGGCCACCACCTTATTCCCTCCAGCCCCTCTCCTATGCTGTCTGAGCACTGTGTCATCTGCCCCATCATCCTTCCATTTCCCTCCCTATCTCCTTTCTTCCCTGTACTGGAGATTACACCCAGGGGCATTCTATCTCCAAGCTACACCTCTGGCCCTTTTTATTTTTTATTTTGAAATAGAGACTCACTAAATTGCTGAGGCTGGCCTCAAACCTGCAATCCTCCTGTCTCAGCCTCCCAAGTACTGGGACTACAGGTATGCGCCAGCGTACCCTGCAGGCCCCACGGTTTTCTCTTCAACTCTATTCTGTACCATCATCTCTGTCAGCTTCAGCTTATGGCCCCTCCCAACATAATACACACAGAAAAATGCAAAAAACATAAGCATACAATTTGGGAAATACCAAATGTTAAAATAATTTTAAAACATGAATATTAAACACAAGAGTTGAATAATTATAAAGCAAGCACCTTTGTTACCATTGTCCAGGTCAAAAAATAGAATAATGTCATCTTTCCTGAGGCTCCCTTCAGATCATAGCCCTCAGAACTACTCATTATCCTGACTTGTAACTGTTTTCTTGCTTTTCTTTGTGGTTTTAAGGCCTGTTTATGCATTTCTAAGCCCTGCGCCAGTTTTGTTTAAATGAAATAATATTTTTTGTGATTTTTGTTTGATCTTTGTATATGTGGTTTGTATAAATTCATATATATATATATATATATATATATATATATATATTTGTGCCTTGCATCTTTAGCTTAGTATATTTCTAGAATTCCTCTGAACTTCTAGCATGCAGTTTATTCTTTTGTGTGTGTGTGTGTGGTACTGGGGATTGAACCCAGGGGCATTCTACCTCTGAGCTACACCCCTAGATGTATTTTATTTTTTTAAAATTTGAAACAGGGTCTCAGTAAGTTGTGGAGGGCCTCCCTAAGTTGCAGAGACTGGCCTCAAACCTGTGATCCTCCAAGTACTGAGATTACAAGCATGTGCCACCATGCCCAGCTCAGTTCATTCATTTTTGATGCTTTATGGTCTTTCTCTATATCAGTGGTTGGTGAACTGTGGCCCGTGGACAAGAAGGTAAGTCTATTGTTATATGGCTTGTGAACTAAGAATGATTTTTATATTTATAAAGCTGTAAAAACACAACAAAACCCCCAAGAATGTGAGACTATATGTGACCTGAAAGCCTAAAATATTTGCTATTTGGTTCTTCACAGCAAAAACTTCCCAACCTTGGCTCTATATGAATATACCACAATTTACTTATCTGTTGCCTTCTTTATGGACATTTGAGTAATCTGCAGTTTTTTTTGGCTACTGAGGAATATTGCTATGAATGTTCTTGTATATGTTTTCTGGTGCACATGTACATGTGTTTCTATGGAGTACGTATCTAGGAGTGAAAATTCTAGAGTACTTAATATGCATATATTTACATTTAGTAGATAGCCCCAGTTTTCCAACGTGGTTGTACTGATCACATTTCCAATAGCAGTCAGTCTATGAGAGTTCCAGTTGCTCCACATCCCCACCTACACTTAATAATATTAATTTTAAAATTTGCTTATTGTGTAGTGTTATTGCAGCTGTAATAAAGCATGTCTCTGCAACTAATCAAGTTTATTATATATCTATATTTTTTCTTTTTTTGTACATTGCTGATTCAGTTTCAATATTTTTCCTATTTTTCTATTGGAATGTCTGTTTTTTAGTACAGAATAAATGTATGCTGTGTGCTGGAAATAGACTAGTGCTATCCTGCTGTTGTTTGCTTGGTGGGTTTTCTATTGGGGCAGGCAGGGATCCTGCAGTTTCTTCCTGTCGGGATCTTGCCTGCCAAGATGGTGTTCCTCTGGTCTAGCTCAGCATGAGCAGGAGATCCTGGACCGCTTTCCTTGCCACCTGTCAGCTTTGGTTTAGTGCAATGTCTGGTAGACTATTACCAGCCAGAAAACATGTATGTCACATCTCTAGAAGACAAAAAACAGTTTGATTCCCAATGTATATTTCTGATTTTACTTTTTATAGTAAAAACAAGAATCTGTACTGACACACACACACAAAATTTATTTTATGTGTGTGTGTGTGTGTGTGTGTGTGTGTGTGTGTTGTTGGGGATCAAACCCAGGGTTTCACATATATAAAAGTTAGTTTAAACAAACTGATTTTTCTCTTACTATACTTTCACAGCACAATGCTTCCAAGTGGGCAGGTTTCTCCAAACATGAAGCAAGCAATCAATTCTGCAGTGAAGACTAATAAAAGCAGTTTCCAAGATTGATCACCATTTAAAAAACGTTTCCCAGATTATTATTGTGTGTGTGTGTGTGTGTGTGTGTGTGTGTGTTTGTGTAACTATGGATTGAACTCCGGGGCATTCTACCTCTGAGCTACACCCCCCATACCTATTTTATTTTATTTTTAATTAAAATCTTTTGTGGTATTGGAGATTGAACCTAGGTGCTTTCTACCTCCAAGCTACACCCCCAGCCCTTTAAAAAAATTTTTAAAAAAATTTTGAAACAGTATCTCACTAAGTTTCTGAGAGTCTCACTACATTGCTGAGGCTGTCCTCGAACCTGCAATCCTCCTGTCTCAGTCTCCCAAGTACTGAGACTGCAGGTGTGTGCCACCACACCTGGCCCAGATTATTATTTTATTTAATTCTTATGACTATCTTGAAAATTAAGTATTCTTATTTTCATTTGAATAGTGAGGAAACATAATCTCAGAGAGTTAAATAGACTTGCTGATTCTGAATGAGTTAAGAAAGGGTGGTATATATTATGAAACCATGAAAATCCTACCTAAAATGGAATCAAAGTGGTCAGAGAAGGAGCATTTCAAAACAGAGCCTAGACATCAGCTGACAGGCAGTACTTTTGCGGGCTAAGCACCAGCAGACGGACAGCAACCTTTCACCCTTCAGATTTCAGACCTTCCTATAGCTGTAACTGTGGTGCCCCAGTGGTCTGGGGTCTGCACCTGAGACCAATCATCTGTGCTCCCAGGGTCTTCAATGCTTGCCTGAGCCAATCATTGTAGGGTTTTGCCTTCTTAAGTCCCATCCCTTTCACCCCTCTTTGGAACACTGTTTAGGTTTTACCTGATTCGGTGTCTCCTGAATTGCAATTCTTAAGACCCAAAATATAGATCTTTTGTACTTTACAGTCTTGATAGTGATTGACATTACACACAAAGGAATACTATACAGCCTTAAAAAGAAGAAATTCTGTCACTTGTAACAACATGGATGGACATTATGCTAAGTGAAATAAGCCAGGCACAAAAAAAAAAACAGGCAGTGCATGATCTCACTTATATGTGGAATCTAAAAAAATCAGACTCATAGAAGCAGAGAGTTGAATGTTTGGCAGCAACTGGGGAAGGGAGAGAATGTAGAGATATTGGTCAAAGGGTACAAAGTTTTAGACAAGAGGAATACGTTTTTGGAGATCCACTGAACAGCATAGTAACTAGTACTACTAATAATGGATTGATATTTCAAAATTGCTAAGAAAGTAAATTTCAAATATTCTTATACCCCAAAGATAAGTACTTGAGGTAACAGACATGTTAATCAGCTTGATTTAATTATTCCACATTGTACACATATAACATCACTTTGTATTCCATAAATATACAGTTATAATTTGTCAGTTTATAATTAAAAAGATGTGCTCATATTTCAGTGACTTATTTGACTCAAGGTCAGGACTGTCAGCTTCAGTCTGTCCTCTTAGCACCTCAGCTGCCCCCTATGTTGGCACCTTTGGAGATGTGAATTTATGTATGACTTGTGTAGTGTTTTGTGGTGTCTGGTCAGACTAAAATTGGGGGAGCAAGAGAAGATGAGAGTAGGCCTAAACAAAAAACAGTTTATATGGAGAGGATTTTTGTTTTACTGAATACTATTCTCTCTTCTCCATGAGGAACCAGAATTCAGTTAAGAGATCTCAGTTCCCAATAAATTTACTCCTGATATAGGCTTTCAATTAGAAAGTATCAATCCTAATGAATAATTTTATTTTTTTCTTATTATATTGGAAGAAACTTGAGAGCCTATATTTGTAGCCACGGTGCCTTTCACAGTGTTTTTTTTTTTTTAGCAGCAAATACTTGCAGAATGAATGCGTTTTTCTCCTGTGCTCACAAGCGAGAGCCCTGCTCCCTAAGGACATAAGCAATAATGTAATACCTTGAAGGCACACCAGGTGGTGCTCCAACACTGCTCAGTGCAGGTTACACTTGCCGATAGGAATTCTGTGCACAGAACCAATGAGCCGAAATAGGTGATTTTTGGTTTAAAAGAAGAAGGAGCTGGGCATGGTGGCACATGCCTGCAATCCCAATACTTGGGAGGCTGAGGCAGGAGAATTTCAGGTTCAAGGCCAGCTTCAGCAACTTAGTGAGACCCTGTTTATAAATAAATAAATAGGGCTGGGGTGTAGCTCGAAGGTAGCTCGAAGGTGTAGCCCCTGGGTTCAATCCCCAGTACAAAAAACAAAAGAAGAGGGTAAATGTTTCTTTCCCTCCACATTGTCACCAGTGTTTATTCTTGTTTGTATTCTGATGATTGGTATTCTAACTGGAGTGAGATAAAATCCCAGTGTAGTTTTGATTGGCGTTTCCCTGATTGCTAAGGATGTTGAACATTTTCTCATGTATTTCTTCTTTTGAGAAATGTCGATTTAGTTCAATTTCCTAGTTATCGATTGGATTATTTTTCACTTATACACTGTCGGTGGGATTGTAAATTAGTGCAACCACTATGGAGATCAGCATGTAAGTTTCTCAAGAGACTAGTAATGGAACCGCCATATCATCCAGCTATACCACTTCTTCATATCTTTCTAAAAGAATTAAAATTAGTATAGTACAGTGATACAGACTTATCTATGTTTATAGCAGCCTAATTCACAATAGTCAAGTTATGGGACCAACTTTGATATCTGTCAGCAGATAAATAAAGAAAATGCAGTATATATACACATGGAGTTTTAGTCATAAATAATAAAATGCTGGAACTGGAGAACATCATGCTAAGTGAGACTGCCAGACTCAGAAAATCAAGGGTCATATGTGATCCGGTTATGGGTAGGTGATTTTATACCATGTCCTGTCCCGAAGCAGAGCAGGCATTTAAAAGGTTAAAACAGACAGCTTCTTACAAAGTCCAGTCTGTCCCTGCCCTGCAAAGCAGGCTGTTACCATAACAACAGAGATAAAAACCATTGAGCTGCAAGCAGAGAGCTGCTGGGCCAGCATAGCAACGAGATAAGATGAAACCTAAAAGTTACAGACCTTAAAAATTAAAGGGGGCTAAAAGACACCATGTGGTCGCTGATTAGGCTAGGCAGTCCTTGAAGAGAGAGGAGAATTAAAGAAACCGTATGCATCCTCTCACGTGGATACGTGGATGCACCTACAAAGCAGACTATTCAAAATAAGCTGACACCTGCATTTAGAAAAGGTGGACCAAGACCTGAGAACATATCAACTGGGCTGGGAAAAGACCAGATAAGACAGTAAAAAAAAAACAACCCCCCCCCAAAAAAAAACAATAAAAGGGCTGAGTTTTCAGGAAAGGACAGAGAAAGGTTTGAGCTCTCTCTAGCATGCCCCTTCTCCAGCTTGGCGCTCTCTATCTCTCCCCCTCCCTCTTTCTCTCTCTCTCTCTCTGTCTGTGTGTAACAAAACAAAACAAAACAAAACAAAACAAAACAAAACAAAACAAAACAAAACAAACAAAACAAAACTTGCTTAAGCATTGCAATTGCAACCACTTAACCACTTGTCCCACCTCATTATTTCTATATGGGCTGAGGACAAGAACCCAGGGCGACACGCCAAAACCATAACAATATGTTTTCTTTCATATGTGGAAGCTAGAGAGAAAAAAAGGAAAGAAAAAGGACCTCATAAAATTAGGAGAGAGACCAGTAGAATAGTAGAATGGGATTGGGAGAGGGAGGAGGGGAGGGAAAAAGGAGGTATGGGGAAGGAGACAGTCCAAATAATAGTAAGCACATGTATGAATGTTTCAGTATGAATCTCACTATCGTGTAAATTACAATGCACAAATAAAAATTATACTTTTTGTTTTTTTAAATATGCTTTTATTGGGGCATTATAGTCTCACATCATAATGTAAATCATGTTGACAGTGAGTGGCATACATGCACACAGCACTTGGTAGGCTTCCCTCCCCGCCCCCCCTGCCTCTCCATCTCCCTCCTTCCCAATACAGAGTACTGAGATTGACATTGGTATTTTCTCATATGTACACATAGTCAATGGTAGTAATTCCATTAATGAACTTCACTCTCCCCTCCTCTTCCCTTAGACCACCTCCCTGGCTCCACTGAGGTTTCTTCTCCATTATCTGGAGTTCTTCTGCTATTCCAATTACTCCCTAGCTTGTGCATATTAGAGAAAACACATGACCCTTCACTTTCTGTGACTGGCTAATCTCACTTAACATAATGTTCTCCAGGTCCTTCCATTTTCTTGCAAATGACATAATTTTGTTCTTCTTCATTGCTGAGTAGAATTCCATTGTGTGGATATCCTGTAATTTTGTAATCCATTCATTTGTTGATGAACACCTAGGTTGGTTCCATAATTTAGCTACTGTGAATTGTGCTGCTATGAACATGGTATGCATATATTACTGTAGTTCTCTGATTTTGGTCCCTTTGGAAAGATACCCAGGAGTGGTATAGCCGGATCATATGGTGGGTCCATTCCCAGTTTTCTGAGGAATCTCCACACTGATCTCCATAGTGGCTGAACTATGCAAATCTAGTTTGCAATCCCACCAACAGTGTAGAAGAGTTCCTATTTCCCCACATCCTTGCCAACATTTATTGTTATTTGACTTCTTGATGATTGACATTCTGATTGGGGTTAGATGAAATCTCAGAGTAGTTTTGATTTGCATCTCCCTGATTGCTAATGATGTTGAACATTTTTTCATGTATCTATTGGCCATTTGTATCTCTTCTTTTGTGAAGTGTCTATTCAATTCAGTTGCCCATTTCTTGATTGGCTTATTTTTTTTAGTGTAATGTCTTTTAAGTTTTTTGTATATTCTAGATATTAGTCCTCTATCAGAGGAATAGCTGGCAAAGATCTTCTCCCATTCTGTAGGCTTTCTCTTTAGACTTTTGATGGTTTCCTTTGATGAGCAGAAACTTTTTAGTTTAATGCTATCCCACTTATTAATTCTTGTGTTAATTTCCTGAGCTTTGGGGGTCTTGTTGAGGAAGCTTCTCCCTGTGCCTATATGTAGGAGTGTTGAATCTATTCCCTCCTCTAGTAGCTTCACAGTCTCTGGTCTAACTTCCAGGTCTTTGATCCATCTAGAGTTAATTCCTGTGCAGGGTGAGAGGTAAGGATTTAGTTCAATTTTTCTACAAATGGATAACCAGTTTTCCCAGCACCATTTGTTGAAAAGACTGTCCTTTCTCCAATGTATGTGTCTGGCACCTTTGTCAAAAATCAATTGGCTATAAGTGTGTGGATTTGTTTCTGTATCTTCTATTCTGTCCCATTGGTCTATGTGTCTGTTTTTGTGCCAATACCATGCTGTATTTATTACTATAGCTCTGTAGTATAATCTGAAGTGAGGAATTGTGATGCTTCCTGCATGGTTCTTATTGCTGAGAATTGCTTTGGCTATTCTGGGTCTTTTGTTTCTCCATATGAAATTTAGGACTAATTTTTCTAGGTCTATGAAGAATGACATTGGTATTTCGATAGGGATTGCATTGACTCTGTAGATCAAAAAATTTTTTCTTTTTTTTTTTGCGGTACCGGGGATTGAATGCAGGGGCATTCTACCTCCACACTACACCCCCGGCCCTATTTTTTATACTTTATTTTGAAACCGGGTCTCACGAAGTTGCGGAGGGCCTCACTAAGTAGAGAGAGAGAGAGAGAGAGAGAGAGAGAGAGGGAAAGAGAGAGAAAGAGAGAGAGAGAGAGAG
>PVJS01046217.1:0-15913 GCA_004027185.1 Glis glis | reverse complement strand
AAAAAAAAAAAAAAAAAAAAAAAAAAAAAAAAAAAAACATATATATATATATATATATATATATATATATATGTTTGAGATCTAGGCAGAATGCAAATAAAGTTGAATATTCCAGGTGTAGTAGTGCACACCTGTAATACCAGTACTTGGGAAGCTGAGACAGGAGGATCACAGGTTTGGGTCCAGCCTCAGCAACTTAGTGAGACCCTCAGCAACTTAGCGAGACCCTGTTTCAAAATAAAAAATAAGAAGGGATGGAGGTATTGCTTAGAGGTAGAATGTCCCTGGGTTCAATCCCCAGTACCAAAAAAAAGTTGAATATTTTTCAATCCATTATTGGGAAAGAAAAAATAAGAATAATTTTATAATGATTACAGAAAGAATGTTGTGTCCATTTTTAACTATAATTAACTTATAAAATTATATACATAAATATTCTCTCATAAGAATCTAGTAGTTATTTTTTTAAAGAATTAAAATCGCCTCTTGCTATGTGGCCACTTCCCTATGACTGGAAGCCTTACGTGGTGTGAGTGTGTGTGTGTGGGGAGTTCATGTGGAGGGTCGTCCATTCATTTAGCATAAGCACTAAATCTTTCGTTGAAAAAAATATCCTTCATTCTTTAATATAACTTATATATTCACAGGTTTGAAAAAATGACCATAAAACTTCAAACAGTGGGATACCTTACAAAAGCCAATTTTCATTTATTCCAGGTCTATGATCCTTCCCAGTTTATCTTAAACTAATTCAGACCCCAAAGTAACTTCCTATAGAAAGTTGAGGCTTTTCTTTGGGTCTAGGAAATCAATCAGCTGTTGAATACTGTTTAATCTGTAATGTAAGAAAACCATCTATTTCTAGGGAGTTCAAAGGAGGCAAATAGTGGATATCTAGAGCCCTTCATTTGCATGTAATTGTCCTTTTTAGTATAATAAAATTTTGAGAAAAATGTTTTCAGAGACTTGAGATTGTGAAATTATTTCCCTGCTATTTGCTATCGCTCAGTCATATAGAATTAATTTTATGCACAAAAGTCCCATAGTTATTCTAAGAGCAGACAATAAATGCAAATTTCCAATTATTATTTGATGCTTGCAATAATCCTTAAAGCCAGGTAATGTAATAATGCCTTTTCAATAGATTGAGAAACTGAGTCTTAATGAGGTTAAAAACCTTGGCAAATTTAGTAGTCAGTAGCAAAGACAGAATTGAAACCCAGGATTGAATCTATAGTCAGTTACTTGCCAAGTAAGAAGAAAAAAAATGTCCAAAACCAAGGAGTCTGACATGAGACTCTGACCTGGGGAAAGCTTTCTGAAGCACAAAACTCAGACCCTGGCCAAGTTGGTACTGACTCGGAAGAACTGACCCTTCACCCTACATGGAAATGTTATGCCAGAAGTTGTTGGCTTGTGAACAAAGCTGTCACCAAGGACTGGTGGAGGGAGGACTCTCCAGAGAGAAGTCAACTGTCTATGAATTTCAACCCAAAGGGAAGTAGCTTGTCCAAGAACCTTGTTCTGGCTAGCAACACTTGTGACCTGTCACTTGTGGACAATTATAAATTGACCACAGCTTCCAACTGCTTCAGCTGGCTTACTTTAATAAGAACATTATGCTCACAGACTTTCAGTGCCTGACTGATAAACCCAAGTGCATATCGTGTCTCACACTGTTCAGAAGCGACCAAGAGCAAGCTGAAGAGGACATTATGGCTGGGAACTCCCTAAATATTTCCTAGGAGCTCTTTCTTCCTTCTGGCAGAAGAAAACAAATCTACTTAGTTATTATAAGACATTTTCTTCTTCTTTTTGCCACCAAAGAAAAATATGCTTTCCCAAGAAATCTGAAATTACAAGGTGCCCTTTTAGATATTGCCACATAATTTACACTTCTGGCAAAGATTCTCTCAGCAGCCACTGGGATACTTTCTCCTTCGGTGCCCGGCACTCATGTGATTTTGATAGAGGTCTCATTCACTAGGATGACCCTGGTAACACACTGTGCTGCAGTTGTCCCAGATGGACTATTTGTTGAGTGACTTGAATTGCTGAGTGGCTGAATAACCATGTTATCCCCAAAGCATGTTAGGTACAGATGAAGCCTAGGTGAGTATATTTAAGGGCTCATTAAGTTGTGGTAAGGCTGCATCTGGGTAGCTCCCCTTGCTTTGGCCAGGTTCTCTAAAGTTTGCTATTTCTCCATGCTGTAACTTGGCCAATTTTGTGAGCCCAGTGACAATGAAAAAAAAAATGAAACTCCGTTAATAGGATTATACGATTTGGGGAGTAGAATGTTGTTACAGATGATTTATTTTGAAAGCTGATTTCGTTTTAGTGAAAACAAGCTCAAGCCATTACACCAGAGACTGTGGTGCCAAACACAATCATTTCTAGTTTGAAAGATGTGATTGCTTTTTAATGTGGAAATTTCACAAGGTTACAAAAGAGGAAAAAAATTAAACTCCTTTCATATAACAAAGTCACTTTGGGATATGGGTTGCAATGCCCTGACAGTGTCCAGATACCCCGACCACATCGCAAGTCAGAAAGGTGGATCAGTTTGATTTACACCATTTCTCAATTGTGTTTTTCCCATGCCTTTAAAATAGCATAATAGTTTTTTTTAACCAAAATAAATAGAGTAAGATATTCTAAATGCTGGAAGTATCCCAGGGTCAAGCAAAGACAGGAGAGATAGGGGAAATAAATGCAGGTAAAGAAGCTTAGTTCATAGGCCAGTGCATCCACTGTAAGGAGTGAGAAATGCATCCCACATGAAAACCACTCCGTTCTCTTACGTACGGTGTATGCATGCATGTGTGTATCTGAATTGTCCTCCACCAATACAATCCTATTTGCTTTCTCCAATTCGATCAGACCAATAGCCTGACATTTAATCTGTTCCAGCTTAACCTGGTGCTTTCGCTTCACCAAGTTCTATGCCGCCTTCTTCCCCACCCTGCCATACCCTTGAGAGAAATTTAAGGAAATAGAAGTTCAAAAATCAACTAAAAAAAAACTGTGATCATAGGATATGACTGAAATGATCAGAATGATGCTGACTAGGTTTTAATTCTGCCATATTTTATCAGACCTTACAACTCTTTGCTAATATGTAATCCAGAGCAAAATTCTTACAAAAGTCAGTAAAATAAGGAAGGGGTGTCTCTATCACTAAAAATCACCAAGTAGAGAAAGATAAAAAAAATTAACCCATTTTGAAGAGAATGGAATGGTTTTCGTGTGGGATGCATTTCTCCTCTTTACCGTAGGCGTTCATCCCGGGTGGTGGAGGACAGTACAAGGAGTGGTGCAGTGTGGCGATGACAACGTAGCAGCATTTTTCAGAACCCAGAATAGAAATGACACATACACCATGCAACCTTGCTGTCCTTCCAGTAATTGGTTGTTGGCGGTGTTTTTGTTTCTGTTTTGGCCTGTGAATTTTGAATATGTGTCATCTTGTTCTTTTGTGATTGGCAGGGGGAAGGTAGGTGAAGAAGCTCAGTGACTTCAGGGTTCCTTGCAGAAGCCTGAGCAAGAAAATTATTGCTTTGACTGGACTCAGCACAAAAGGACACGAGTCCAAGCAAAGTAAAAGGGACCAGGAAACTGGCCTTTTCTTGAAGTGAAATTTGGGGGGAAAGAGTTGGGAGCCAGAAAAGCAAAGTGAAATTAGAATGCTCAGGTTTTAGTTTAAGCAAATTCTAGTTAGCTACTGGCATTCATACTTCCACATTCATTTAGTACTTAGGCCAACACAGAACTCCTAAATCATATATTCTGTATGGTAAGCATAAATTTCCTTCCATTTTCCTTTCTTAGTTCTTCCTGTTCTGTTCATTATCACTTCAGTTCTCATATTGAAATATCAGCCTATATTATTTTACTTCTTAGCAGTGATTCATAGAAGAAGGAGACTTGAGCACTATAAAATAAACTTTGGGATCATTATGGGTCAATGGCACTGGAGCTTAGAAAAAGGGGCGATATTTATTGAGTGGCTATTATATTCCAGCTATTTCATATGGTTTTCTAATTTAATATTAACAAAATTTGAGATCGCTATTTTTACCCTACTTGCAGTGGGGAAGGGGAAATGGAAATGCAAAGATTTTAAGAGGCCATCGTTCCATCCGACCCAAAGCCCCTACTCATCCCACTAGGCCATTCTGCCTCCCAACCTCACTCGAGGTAGCAAAGCTTATCAACGTTCTGGCTGAGGACAGGACTTATTCTAGTTCTCACTTTAGGACCTCAGTCATTGATTATGAGACTCTGGGGAAAGCTTTGGAGATACTGAGATGAAACAAAAGTGAAACATTACTTTCTGTAGTCAATTAGGTAGGTAGGTAGGTAGATAGATGGATAGATGATTGATAGATAGTAAAGTACTATTGGCTATGTAGGTTTGTCCAGCAAATATGGATCTTATATAATATAGAATCTTATATTTACATTAATGTGCAGTTATATTCTTTGTGCCCTTTCATGTGTATTTTCACATTTAATACTTCCAAAAACACTATAAGCAAGACAAAGAGTAGTATTCCCATTTGACAGGGGAAGAAGCTATGAGTTAGAAAGGCTAAGAAATGTGTCCATGATTATATGGATAAGCAGGGAATGGGAGTCTAAAATGAGCTTCACTTTCTAAACTCTTAAGCCAGTTCTTATTCCTCCACGGTAGAATATGAGCTTCACATTCTACTTAGCCCTGGACCCTAAAGGAACTGTGGCACCTCTGAGCATTCCTCTATCATGCTGCTTATCATACTGTATTTAAGTTATTGGGTCACTCATCTCCATATTCATCAACTACAAGTGCCTTGAAATGAGGGACTGTCATTTTTTCTTTCTCATTGAAAAATAAAAACACAATTTATTTTCAAGTTTCTAAATTTAAGAGTGCAAACTCTTAAGTCCCACTACTCAAAACTGACACTTGTCAACACTTTGGCTTAATTTTTTCTGTCTCTTATCTTTCTATGCTTGATAACCTAGCATACTGCCTGGCACATAGTGGGTGTTCAAAGAATATTAGTTTCATTTAGCTGTGAGATGCATAATTATGGGAATTAATTGGGAAATTTGTTAACTAGTATAGAAATAGAATTTTGGATTTCTTTATTCCTAAAGCTATCATATGTTAGATAGTTCTAAAACATTCATCCATTTTTTACTCATGTATATGATGATCATAAGAAGACTTTGGAAAGTGACATCTCTTACTATGTGTTTTTTAAAAGAGGAACTGGATATGCCCCTATGACAATATTCCCACAATGAATGAGTCTTACCAGGTATTGATTGATGGTTTCTTCAGTTTAAAAAAAAGGCTCCATCTTGAATTTCAGCGGTTGCTATGATGGCACCATCTATACAGGAATAGAAAACTACATGAAACCAAACTCCAAGCTCAGAGGGCAAGCACGCACACTGCACCAGAAATCATGCCAGTCCAATCCAAATGTACTAAATCCTTCCATAATGTGTGGTCAAGGAGTTAAGTTCTAAAGGAAAATGCAAACAGCCTAAAGTGGAAACCATGTATGTCTGTCTCTTTGAGTCTCTGTAAAGGAAGACGGCAGGAAAACACCTTCATGCCATCTTAATGCTTCTCCCAGCAATGACCACCTCACCAAGTGCTTCGAAGGAGTTATGCAGTGAGGGCCAAAGTGTGGGTTTGGAAAAGAGGGGAAGCAAATGGACTCTGTGGTTTGCTACGCGATCCTGGGAGGAGCTTTGAGTGCTTACAAGCCTTCTAGCCTCCTCCTCCTCCTCCTCCCTCGTGGGTTTCATTCTTTTTACATGGAGGCTTTGCAGGCTGGGTAAGAAAGGGCAACTGGAGAAAAAGACCCCTCAGCTCATGTCTTCCTTGGCATGACCTGTGACTGTGTTCCCAACAGCGGACTGTGAGTGTAGATGCCTCTTTCATTGAATCTGTCTTACTGAGAGGAAAAACTGCTCTGTGCAATGACTCTATGGCAAATGCTGGCAAAAGCTTTGCCCTGCATACTGAAAGAGAGACATTTCTGACCACAACTCATGAACCACGCTTATTTACTCTGGCACATGCCCACTATTTGTTCATAGGCTTTCTGTCTCTACTAAATGCATTCCAATTTTGGAGGCTAAATCATTGCCAGTAGTTTCCAGGACATTCCGCTAGGCTAAGCAAAATTGCCCTAAGCGGTAGTCAGAAACCACTGGGGTAGTATTGTAAATACAGACTATTTGCAGAAAATGAAAGATACCAAACATCGTATCTTTTCTGTGCTGCAGAAATCCATGGGTAGTATCTTATAGAAAGCCATGCAAGGCACTAACAAGAAACAAGAGGGAGGTGCAAGGGCTTTTATCTTACTAGAGCTCAGGAATTATGCATGAAATCCCCTCAACAGTTGGTCACAGTCTAAAACATCTATAAATTCCTAGTATGGTCATGTTCAGTTGAGTGCTTCCAACCCTTCTAGCCTCCTCCTACTACCTCGTGGGTTTCATTCTAGAGGCTAGAGATTAGGTAGAGCCTAACCAGCAGTAGCCTTTTGTCTGGCATGGATTTTTAAATGAACATAACATCTGAAAAGAGTGGATTGAGGATCAGAAGAAGATGGTGGTTCCTGTGGGTTTCTCATGAACCATTTCTGCATTCAACGATTCTCATCTCATCCAAGGTGAGTCATCAGCTTAGGCCTCCAGATGGTTTGATGTTATGTGGAACCACACTGGTTTAAGTTCTGGGATAATTGGCCGGGTGTGGTGGCACGTGCCTGTAATCTCAGCTACTTGGGAGGCTGAGGCAGGAGGATCTCAAGTTCAAGGCTGGCCTGAGCAACATAGTGAGACCCTGTCTCAAAAAAAAAAAAAACAAAGAAAGAAAGAAAGAAAGAAAGAAAGAAAGAAAGAAAGAAAGAAAAATAAAAAGAAAAGGGGAAAAAAGAGAAAGATTTTGGATAATCAGAAAATTCTCTATTTGTAATTAAACTCCCCCGCACTATTAAGCTGCCATACTCTATATCTTGCCCCAGGCAGAGACTAAGAAAAGGATGTATTACATAGTATTGCTTCCTTATAAGTAGCTTTTTTGCATGTTTCCTATTAGATTTTTTCTAAGCAGAACAGAGATTTTAATTTCACATGTACATGAATAATGAATAAGTGTGTACATTATAAAGCCAGGAACTTTAATATCAGCTCACCAATACGACCATGTTTGTATATGGAAAGAGAAAATTCACTCCAAAAGCAAATAATCTATCAAAAGTAATGATTCTCTTTTGAGGTGGCTGAGCAGATTCTTGCAAGCACTTATATGTTTTACAATTCCTCTTGAGACTTACTAAAACAAGGCTCTTTCATCCTAAGGGTGAAGCAAAATTACGTTGAAATAAGCCACAATTAAAACTCCATGTGTCGGGTTAGGAGAAAGAAGGAAAGGTATACATATCCTTGTTCATGTGTATTCTGTTAACATTTCAGACATTTTAACTCTGGGTAGGGGACAGCATGAAGGGGACTAGGTAGGAACAAGGCCACCACATCAAACTGATAGTGGGGTAGAGGAAACATTTGACACCTCCCGCCTTCTCTGCCCCCTGTCTGCTTTTAATTTTGCTAAATCACTCCCGTCTGGAGATTGTATATTTTAAGTTGCCTCTCTAAGCAACACAGAGGTACAGTGTCAGGGAGCCTGGTCTCAGAGCCAGGCAAAGAGATACAAAAGCTGTAAAGGCCCCAAGCCACAAGAAAGAAAGAAAAGGGGCAGGGTGGAGTTGAAGCTAAAGTGACATTAGCCTTTACAACATCTGAGAAGATGGCACTTAGACAACATTTCTCTTTTTTTTTTTTTTTTGCTGTACCGGGGATTGAACCCAGGGGCATTCTACCTCTGTGCTACACCCCCAGCCCTATTTTTATACTTTATTTTGAAACCAGGTCTCACGAAGTTGCGGAGGGCCTCACTATGTAGAGGGGGGGGGGGGAGAGAGCTGAGGCTGGCCACGAATCCGGATCCTCGGGTCTCCGCCTCCCAAAGTACTGGGATTACAAGCGTGCGCCACCACACCCGGCGACAACATTTCTCTTATGGTGAATTTAAGACTCCATACATGTTTGTATTTTTAGAGGTGACTTCCTGGGAAATATGAATTTCCACGAGATTTTAATGGAAAAAAAAGATTCCACAGCAAAAGACTTCGAAGTGGACAGATTTGTCCATCATAAATATGAAGTTAAAGGAAAAGGGAAAAATAGTGATAAACCTCCAATATGTGCAGCACACCGGGACGTGGTGATGCTGTAGAACCATCGATAGTGAGTGGAAGAGGAAAAGCAAGGGCCCTCTCTGTGTAAGTCACTCCAATCTGTTTGGGGGGAATTTCAAACTCACATGCTCTCGGCCTTAGCTTTTGCATAGACGTGATTCTAAAATAGATGCACATCTAGAAGATGGCCATAGTAACCGTTTTTACCTAGAGAGTAATTCTGAGGCTCAAATGAGAACAAAGCAAGTAAAGTGCTAAGTGTGGGGCTTGAAACAGAGTCAGGACTCAAAAATTGTTACCTACTGCTATTATCCAAAGATTTACATGATATGGGAGTGTGTGTGTATGTGTGTGTTACTAGGGAATTGAGCCCAGGGGGATTCTGCTTCTGAGCTACAGCCCCAGCCCTATTTGTGTGTCTGTGTGTATGTGTGTGTGTGTGTGTGTGTGTGTGGTACCAGGGATTGAATCCAGGGGCATTCTACCTCCAAGCTACACCCCCAGCCCTATTTTTTTTTAATTCTTTACTTTTGAAACAGGGTCTCACTAAGTTGTGGAGGGCCTCACTAAGTAGCTGAGGCTGGCTGCAAACCTGCGATCTTCCTGTTTCAGCCTCCCAAGTACTGGGATTACAAACCACCACACCCAGCTTTATTTTTCATTTTAAAATCAGGTCTCACTCTGGAGGATCTGGGTTCGCGGCCAGCCTCAGCTACTTAGTGAGTGCCTCTGCAACTTCATGAGACCCGGTTTCAAAATAAAGTATAAAAAATAGGGCCAGGGGTGTAGCTTAGAGATAAAAAGCCCCTGGGTTCAATCCCAGGAACCGCAAAAAAAAAAAAAAATCAGGTCTCACTAAGTTGCTAAGGGCCTTGCTAAGTTGCTGAGGCTGGCCTCAAACCTGTGATCCTCCTATCTCAGCCTCCCAAGTACTGGGATTACAGGCATACACCACCATGCCAAGCTTTGGGAATTATTTTAGTGTGGTGCAATAATGATAGCCAACAGCTTTCTCTCTAGAGGGAATAGTCTTGGCCCTAACTTACAACTGTTGCAATCTTTGATTTCTTTCTCATATGTATTTTCCCCTGCTCGGGTTTATTGAGAACTCGAGGAACTTGGCATCACCGCAGCATTGCACACCATCACATTAATCTCTTGAGAGCGTGGATGTTGTGCTTTCAGTAAAAGAAGCAGACGTGGTGGTGTGGGCTCACGAATACAGGTCTGTGTTGCACTGGGAGGGAAAAAACCTTCAGAATGGGATTCATGTCTTATTCAATAGCACCATTTAGGTGAATGATTAAAAACTATTTATCCTTTTACTAATAAAGTAGAGGCTGTTTGTTACTGTTCTGTAACCACATCACTTTCCCAGAAATATCCCTGCTTAGTTACATATATCCAGTCTCAATGCCATTCTTTCTTAAAACTGAACAATTATGATTCTAGGTTGCTTGAGTTAAGCATCCTTCAGTACTCATTATTATTTCATAGAGGATCAGTGGAGAAGTTACTTCGAATAAGGAACAAACAGAGACCAGAGAACCACAGGGAGAGTGAGTGTGTGTGTGCTCACTTATGCATCAGTGGAAATTCCATGCCTTATGTGCATTTATGTGTGTGGGAGATACGTGTTTACATGCAGAAACCACATAATTATTAAGAACCAACAATGGTGCTCTTGATTCTCACTGGAAATCGCGATAGGTCACATGACAAATGTTTCTAAGAGTTCAAAGTTAAGCCGGGTGTGGTAGTGCACACTTGTAATCCCAGTACTTGGGAGGCTAAGACAAGAGGATTGCAGGTTCAAGGCCACCCTCAGCAACTTAGTGAGGCCCTCCGCAACTTAGTGAGACACTAGTTCAAAATAGAAAATATAGTAGGGCTAGGGTGTAGCTCAGAGGTAGAATGCCTCTGGGTCCAATCCCAAGTACCACAAAAAAAAAGAGTTCAAAGTTAAATCAGAGCTTAGTCATTAAGTCAGTGAATGTTCTGGCTAAGGCATGAAGATGTTCAGAAAATCTAGGATTAGCAAAGCAAAATAACATATAAATGGTGTCAAATCAAAACTGCTGTGGGCATCTCAAAAAAAAAAAAGCTCTTTGGCTTAATTTGCTATGTAACCAGAAACAAAACATTGCTGCTGCTGTTTTCAGAGAGAGAGAGAGGAGAACAAAGTGAAGACTTGCTCTGTGGCACATACACACTTGAAAGAAAACAGCTCAGATTCTGAGATGACATATTCTAATATTCTAGGTAGGAACCGGCTGCAGGCACTTGTGAATCATTTGTCTTTCTGATCTTTTAAGAATCAGCCTGTAGGCAAGCCATGGGGTGAGGCCAGGAGTGCCTGGGCGAGGGTGCCTGTGCGCGTGGGAGGGGTGCCAACCCGGGGAGGAGAGAGGTATGTATGGTCCTGGGTCTTCCTGTGGACAGAGCAGTCAGGCACGTTCTCCTACTGTCTGCTTCTTGCCAACACCTCCTCCCTCAACTGCAATGAGACCCAGCTATGCAAAACAGATACTCTCCCAGGCTGCAGGGCTGGGCCTTCCTTACTTAGAACAGGTAGTTGTCCAGGTGTATAAAAAAGTATCCTCGTCCCCAAAATATTATTCCCACTGATTTGAAACATGGCTCCTGAATTTCACCACCGAAAATTTGCATCTTTGAGTTCTGCTGCTCTCGAGGCACCATGAAGTATAAGCCCCCTACCCACTACCCCTTATTAGGAGGGACAGGGTATTAAACTTTCTGCTCTCATTCTAATGAAGTAAATATCCAGTGGGAAGAAGGCAAGATGCAGGTAGAATATGATAGGAAATGTGGTCAACATGGGAAGCAGACAAGGTCAGCGCATATCAGCTCAGGTAAGGACCACAGTGAAGGGGCTATGGTGACTAGATTATGAAATTATACTTCTGGGCAGGGAGGGAGACGTAGAAAAGAGGACGTGCCCTTCCAAAGTAGGTAAATGTTGCCAAAGAACCATTACCAGCCTTTCTTAAGGTGAGCCCTGCTAGAATGTAGACCTTCCAGCCAAATATATTGTAAAAAATATCACCCCTCCCCCACCAGCATACAGCCCACCAGCTTTGGGAGACTTCGGGGTTGCTATGGCAGCTTCCAAGCTTTTCTGTGAATCACTTATGGAGCAAAATAGTCAAGGAACCTGGAATTCTTTAACCAAATGATCTTGTCCCAGATTTCTCAATTCTGACACCCAAGCCCTGGGTTTGGCACATCAGTGAAAACTTGTCATATTGTTGGCTACAAGACAGTGAGTAAATCTCCTGAGAATTGCAGAGATGTGCACCAGCTACTCATAGTAACCCTGCCAAAAAAAAAAAAATACAGTATATTCTGGGTAATTCCTATCCCACGGTTTAAAATGGGTCATTATTTTCAAAGCAGTATAAGAAAAAATCTTTTTCTATCTTACTTAATCTGCACCTCCTTTGTGAAGCTCTTTATTCTTTAAGACAACTGTAGATGTTTTCAGTATGTGGCACATAATATGACCTTCTAAGATGATCCCAATGGAAATGGTTTCCCAGAAGACAAGAAGCCTAGTCTATCACCCCACCCCCTCCAACCACCTGATGCCACTACTTCCAAATCATGGAACTTCCCTATGCACGCGGGGACTGCAGAGCTCTTGAGGCAATTGCCCAGGCCATGTTTCATAAACAGGTTCTGGAACTCTTAGAAAAAGAGCTGTCATGATACACATAGAAGGAGTCTCTCCAGAACTGTTATGGGTTTTCTAGGAGGGGCAGGTCAGGTAGGGTGAAGAGGGGAGAGTTGATGCCTGAAACAGGAAAAGGGGTAATTTTAGGAGAAGTTTCCTTTAGCTATTTAACCCTGTTCCTTGGGTAAAGAAGGGATTTAAGAGCCCCGTTTTCCTGGTACTTTCCTAATGTTGACAAAGGCATGGAATTTTTTAAAAATCAATACCAGAGGAGCATCACTGAGATTTCAAGGTCCATCAGTAACTTATGATGTAGTGACGCTGCAGGTAGTAATATTTTTAATATACTCTCATTTTAAGAGAGAAGTGAAAAAAGGAAAGAGAATAACGCACTTTAGACACTTTGTCTCATTCAATTTAATTTTTCAAGCAAGCAACAAACAAGAATGTTAAAGTCATTCCACATCTATTATCCCAAATACTCATAATGTTTTGCTAAGTATATTATTTATTCTCATAGCAACTGTTTCATGAAGGCAAACCCCAGCAGAATTTTCCATAGTTTACAGATGGCTTACAAAACATCCAAACAATTAGATGAAAACAATTTAGTTTTTTGCCTCCTTACTAGTTGTTTTGTCTCCATGATTTCCATATAATAAAAAACAACTTATTTTTTACATTGAATTGATTTTTTTTACATTCAGTACCATAAGGACACAGCCGTTAGTGAAAAAAAAGTTGCAACCGATTTTCCAAAATTAAGTAATGAATCAGCGGTAGGGCTGCTCCTTCCATCAGCCAAGAATATAGTTGTAGAAACATGTAATTCCAGAAATGTCATTCTACTCAGCAACTCAAGGAAATCTTTCCTTGTGAATCCAAGAGATTAAGTAGTTTTAACATAGATTACCCTTGAGGAGGCCACCCAGATTCACCTTTCAATTACTCATTCCCTAGTACCAACTCTAAAAACATTAAGTATCTTACTCCAGAAATACATATGTCTCATGGAAATCAAGTGTACTGTGTTTGGTTTTCCATTCTGTGGGCTAAAATTAGCAGTCAATCAGGGACCTTTTCTACAAGATCATGTTTCCAGTGAGAAATGTCTCTTTAAGATACTTGTGGATTAGATAGATGAAATTTTCCATGTACAAGGCCGGTGCCTATGAACAATTTTGATCCTGACCCAGCAAAAGCAATCTCTATATTTGGTCTTTGGAATCTGAGGAGGAAAACTAAAACAAGTGGTCATTACTGAAGGGGGGTTTCAATAATTACTTTAATGAGAGAGAGTGATTTTATGTGAAGGTCTTTGTGACAACTCAGGAAGAAACAATCAAAAGGAAAACTGTTTTCACAGCTTGTGACAAAGTAATACCAATAAATAGGAATGGCACCTTGATCATTTATCCAGAGACCCTAATAGTTGAGTTGACCATATAATTTATCATCCAAACCAGGATTCTTTGGAGAATGAAAGGGGCTGCAATTAGCAATCGCGCTGGAACAACAGGTGTGAGCAGGACAACCCAGGCAAGCAGGGCATGTAGTCACCTTACTCATATTGAAATGAGATCATGGAAGAACACTGACTTGGGGAAGTCTTCTGGTTAATGTTTAATATGAAGAGGACTTTGATAAGGTGTTTAATAAGGCTCATTTTAACTATACAGGTTAGTGGTGTCTCAATCATGTCTTTTTTCTGATTATTAAATCAATAAGCCTTATTAATTCCAGTGGTAGGTTATATATGTCAGGCCTGTGGGAAAGGACATTAGTTCTCTTCTTTTAACACTGGAAACCAGTTATTAGACTGTAACAATGCCCTTGTCACCTGAACATGAATGCCCATTTCATGGAGGGTAACTGGTTTACCTGGAAATCAGGAATTTTCTATCTTTCAGTACTAAAAGGTGATGTTCATCCCAAAGCAGTTTGGGGGATAAGATGCCATTGTTAGCATGGAAGTTGGCACATAGTAGGTATACAAGAAATATTTGTTGAACAAATGAATGACAAGGACTCAATAGAATTTCTCAAAGAGAAATATGAACATATATTTAAAAATTGTGTATTTGTTTTTATTTGCCTCTTCCTAACCAGTTGCACATAGAGATAAAATACACAAGAGAGTCAACAAATTGCCTCTGGGAATCACAGCAAATAAGATGCTTACATAGAACTCACAGAAGAGACAGCATCCCTCTGTAGAACTAAACACTTAAAAGAACAGTCTTTCTATTCATTTGAACTATTTATTAGTAGGAAAATTAGGATTAAATATGTTTTCTCTCATTGAAGTATTCTAACCCTCCCTTTAGAAAGACATCATCTTTGAGAAGGAATTTGATGTTGGTGCTGAAAAAAGTTTATCTATGGCTTGGCTATGAATAAGAGATAGAAAAATCCTAAAAAACCTGTGTGAAAAGACTTATGGGAGAAAGAAGAAACTGGAGTAAAATAAACAAAGATAACTTTCTAAAGAATTTTTAAGGAAGATGTTACTTTTGGAGGAATCTGGGTGAAGAATATATGGAACCTCTCTGTCCTATTTTTGCAAAAAAATTGTTGTGAGTCTACAACAAATTCAAAATAAAAAGTTAAACAAGTTTTTTTTTTTTTTGCAATACTGGGGATTGAGCCCAGGGTCATTCTACCTCCAAGCTACACCCCAAGCCCTAATTTTTATTCTTTATTTTGAAACATGGTCTCACTAAGTTGTGGAGGGCCTCACTAAGCAGGTGAAGCTGGCTGCAAACCTGTGATCCTTCTGTCTCAACCTCCCAAGTACTGGGATTACAAGCGTGCACCACCACACCCGGCTTAAAACAAGCTTGCAATTTTTTTTTTACACAGGAGAACATTGAGATGGAGAAATAAACTGTGTTAAGACCAATTTCATATAACTGGAATATGCCAATGAAGCTATAGTGAACCTCTCAACAATCTTGATTCAATGGTCGGAGGATAGTTTTTAAACTTTCTCTAACAACCATTCTTCAAAATGTTGAAGACATGGTGGTAAATAAGACAAAGTTCCTGTTTTCATGGATTTTACATTGTAGTGCAGATATATAATAAGCAATTATTAGTCAAATACACATATAATATATCAGATGATGGTAACAGTAAAGCAGGGTAAAAGGGCAGTTTAAAACAGGCAAGTGCTGTTCCAGATGGGGTGTTCAAGGGAGGTTCTCTGCTAAGGTGGCATCTGGGCAAAAGTAAGGGAGGGAACTGAGCAATGTGAGAACCTGAGAAAAGAGCATTCTGAACAGATGCCGCAGCGAGTGCCGAGGCCCTGAGATGGCAACACACTGGCATGTCCAACAAGCAGCAAGGAGATCAGTGTGGCACGACAACAGTGAGGAGAGGCAGGATGAGGATGTGTTCGGAGATGCAGGGTGCATGTCGGGGCATTGCAGCCTTTAACGTCCATGGTAAGGATTTTAATTTCATTCTGAGCATGGTGGAAGCCACTGGAGGGTTCTGTGCAAAATAATGGCATAATCCACTTTAAGTATTTAAAAAAAAAAAGAATCGCTTTGGGCTGCTACTAGTGAACAGACTTTAAAGGGGGGAAAGGTAGAAGCAAGGAAACTGATGAGTTTATTGTGCTAATCCAGGTGAGTGATGCTGGGGCTGGGACTAGGACTTCGGTGGTGAAGGGAGTAGAAGTGATGAGCTTCAGGACATATATTGAAAGCAGAGCTTCAATGGGGTTGTCATTGCCAACATGAAAAGGATGGCCGAGGCAAGTGGGCCTGTCTGTTTGGGACTTGTTCAGTTTGAAATGCCTATTAGAAAGTTAGAGTGGTAAGCCGGGCGTGGTGGTGCATGCTTGTAATCACAGTACTTTGGGAGGCGGAGACCGGAGGATCCGGATTCGCGGCCAGCCTCAGCTCTCTCTCTCTCTCTCTCTCTCTCTCTCTCTCTCTCT
>PVJS01046216.1:0-15911 GCA_004027185.1 Glis glis | reverse complement strand
GTGGGGTGGGATTTGAGGGAGGGCTGAATGAGCAATGTGTGCATGTATGATTCTGCTACCCTGACACTTATAAAACGTATAATTACAATGCACCAATAAATGAATATTAAAAAAGAGAATTGCCCCTCATAAGCAGATATCTATATGACAAAAATAAAAGATGTCAAGAGGAAAAAAATTTTTTGTCTGGTATATAGATGAAATTACTGACCTACTGTAGTAGGTGTGAAATTGCTTCATTTTTTCCCACCTTTGAAAGTTGAATTGAATTTGCCCTGATCCAATTGCTCTGTCACATCCCTGTTGTCTCTTCGGAGATTAGTAAATATATTTTTATGCATTCACTGCTGAAAATATTTAAGAGTTTTTGAGCTGTCACCTCAATCCTTGGGTGTATTTGGAACACATTTGCATTGACTTATTTAATCTTGACCAAAAGCAAAAATATATCAAGTAGCATTAACTTCTCTGTTTCATATGAGGCTTAAAAATATTAAAGGCATTTTCATTGCTACATAGCAAGTAAGTAATGGAGCCAAGAGTCCAGTCCAGATACTCTGACTCAAGGGCTACGCTCTTAACTTTCAGATGATGCTTGGCCTGAAGTGGAGATTTAATCTATGTCCATTTTCTTTCCACTTCTATCTAAAGCAGCATCTCTTCTTTAACATGTGTAGGAATTCTCTGCCTTGGAAATATGGGGATATATGACTAGGTGATTTAGGTTTTTTATGTGGTCATTTCTTTATTAATACTATTAAGTTCCTGGTGATTTTTGACCAGATTGCTGAATTGATTTTCCTGAAAAGATATATTCTCTTGTAACCTGTTTTTGGTCTATCTTGGACCTGGCCTCTACTGCCTTAGAAATAGCCCTGACCCACCTCACTACAGGTTTGTCCTCTCCTGCTGTTTATGGGGAGCTGAAAGTGACCTTGGCCTGAATTCCTGATCTTACTCAGCCCCTGTACATGTACTGATCCCCACATCCTCCCTAGAAACCCTCAGGCAGTGCCACCCTGCTTGGACCACTGATCCCTCCTTATATTCAGAAAGGAATTAACAGATTGCTATAGTTACCTCATGTCAGCCCATGGTTTTCATTTTTCTAAACTACCTACTGGCAGATGATTTGGGAATGTTTTTGCAGTATTCAGGAGAAAATAAGTGAGTAGCTTGACTTTCTAGGAGGCAAGAAGTTTTGCTGCTTTTATATCAATGCCTTAAATGGCTTTCACAGCAGTAGGGACACAAGAAAAATAGTGACTAAAATATCTTGAAAATTTTTCTGCTTATAAATTTATTTTATATAAAAATAAATGCATTGCATTAAATTAACCTAAATCTAAAAAATCTAAATCTAAAAACTGTGAAATTGCCATATTATATATGTATATAATATATTAACTATTATATATAACAGCTTATATATATATGTGTATGTGTGTGCGTGTGTGTGTGTGTGTATGTGTGTGTATTAGCTATAAGATGTGATGTGTATGAGAGTGAATTCTAGAATCAGATTGTTTGGGTTTGAATCTACTGCTTACAAATTATATGACTTTGGCAAGCTACTTGAGCTCTCTGTGCCTCAGTTAATTTGCATACTCTCATAATAAATGTAAAGTCCTGACAAAGCATTTGGCACACAGTATGCATTGCATACATTTTAGAAACTAATATCTGAAAATAATACCTGTGGGTTCAATCATTTTTTCTATAGGTCTAGTTTGAAATCTTGGTTTGAAGACAAGAAATTTAAACAATGGAAAGGTCCCAGAATGCATATGAAAATATTACCTCATAATAACATATCTAAAATATTTGTTGGTCATCTGACTGAGGTACAGGGTAACTTTTAATCTCATCGTTATTATCAGTAATTATTATTATTGATTTCAAGCCTTGATACAGACACACATGGTAAATCTGTTTGTATCAACCTGAGCTTTAAGTAACCTGGTGCTAGTTTTGGTATTTTTACTCCCGTGCTGGAGATTTTTTCCATCAGGAGAGAGAAGAGTTGGGTAAGCCTCAGAGAATGAGCACAGGAACTTTTGAGAATCACCTGAAAGAACAAAGGCCTTGCAGATTCCATTCAAATGTGACACCAGTTAGAGAGGGCATTCTGCAATCACAACCACACACTGCATCTATTGACTTCAGTTCTCTGGCTCGGTTTTCCTGCAGAGCAGATTCAAGCACAAATCTCCCACTGACTACAAAAGGAAGCTTTGTGCTTGGATGGGCTCAGCAGGAAGAAGATGAGAAGCTGCCACTGGTTCCTGTTCTTTTCCCAGATGCATTTGCCCAGGAGATATTGTGCTACATAGAAGAATGATGTGCCCTGCGCAAGAAATGGCAGTTGGGATGTGAATTTTACATTTCACCATATTGACCTACATTAAGCAGCCTTGATATTGTGCCTTCTACTTAATTACTGTGATAAAATTAATATTAGACTAAGTCACATGTATCTTCAGAAACTTTGCAAGCTGTTATATAGAGCCTGTTTTCAACTGTATGAAGAAATGGCCTCGATTCTTCTAAACTAGCCAATAATTTCCATCATATTTTGGCTTCACATTGAAGCATATTAAATAAAAAAATTGGATCTTGCTCCTATTCTTCCTCAGTTTCCCCATGGTTTCAACTTCACACGGAGAGATCACAACTCTTAGGTAAATCCTTGTCTTAAGTTTACAGTTTAGTTCACTTCTTTAAACGCAAATATTGCAATCAAGATACCGAAGTCAATAAGTGATCTTGGAAAATTTCTTTTTTTTCCAAAACTTCCTTTGAGGTAAATGTGCTATAAATATTTTTCTCCCATTCTTATATCCTAGAATAATTAAATATTGCTGGTGCTTAGACCGCAATGCAGAAAAGCAAGCTGCAGTTAGTTGTGAAATTTTAGACTGATTTTAATAGATTATTAGTTCCAGATTCAGTGACAAACACCGGGCAAGTTCTATAAACCAGCAGGATTTCTGTAAGCCATAATAATGTATTGCAGGCATGACAACTTTTCATTTTGTAATAGCATGCTCAAATCATTGAGATAATTCAAACAGCCTCACATTCTTTATGTGGTTGTGTTGTTAAAGGGAGCTAATAACAACCTAGTTGAAAAACCACTGGACTATATTTTTAGGAAAATGAAGAAAATTTAATCTAAGGTGCTTTAAGCAATGGCTTTGTCATTGAAGATATATTAAACAACTCCTTGAGGTCTTTTTTCTTTATAGTTCTATGAATTACTAAAGACCACCCTCTATTTTTCAAGTCTGACTGAAATGTATGTTTTTTTCCCCCAGGGTAGTTATTAAAGGCAATTCAATCTTTGAAAGGTCCAAAGAAAATTACACACACACACACACACACACACACACACACACACACACGTATGCACACACATACCATAAAGAAAGTTTTAGTTTGAAACTTTTTCTTATATTCTTACATGGTATATTTTATATTTGAATTGTATTCCCCGTGAGTGAAAAAAGGCACTTTTGCATAAACTCAACTGTACTAATAAACTGGTGTAACTCTATGAATGAAAATTCAAAACTAGTAAGATGTTTGCAGTATTTTATGGGAACACACACACATACATGTATTATGAACACAAATATTATGTGCCTTTTGTTTTGTCTCAGGGGAAGCAGCCATATTTCATTTGCAACAATAAGATCATAACTTTCATTCTATTTTCTAAGAAATAAACTCTAGTAAATTCAGTAGATTTTTGGAATAATGAAGTCATGAATTGAAACATATACTATTCAGAACACACTGAATAACACCCATACAGTAATATAGTCTTTTGAACACTTAGGAAAATATTTTCCCACCTTATTCATTTTTTAATGATATATTTTGCATAAAATGGGTCATAATTAAAAATTCCAGATATGTACAGCAAATCTCCTTGAGGTTGTCACTGGTCAAACCTGTGGAATAGTTTGCATCATTGTTGTTAGCTACTAGGTGGGGTAAGCAGTTTTAAAGACAAGGTCCTATACTCATGGGGGAGGGGAAGTTGCTGGCTCTTTGAAAAACTGTTAATGTACCTTCAAAATTGCTTTGTCTTTGTGTTTTAGCTAAGGCTCTTCAAAATAACTTACAGGGAAGCAACCAAAATCATCAAATCACTCTGACACATTATTTTTAGGTGACCTCGAGTAAACTTTGCTCATATCCCAAAGGCATTTGTGTCCACAAACGGAGCATGCCAGGAATGTGCCCGGCTCTACCTGTGATGATGAGTCCCTCCTATGTGAATGTGTGTAAGTTTTCTCAATGAAAGTCCCTGGCTTTCTTTGTTTAGAGAGAACAGTGGATTGAAAATTAACTCCAGTGTTCCTACTTGCTGCAGGTAATAAACCTCTCTCCACTAGCTATCTCCTGGTTTTGCTTTCTGTTTTGTATTCGCCAAAAAGCAAACCCATTGTACTTGGTCACGTTACCACACTCTTCCTCTTATTTGAGGAAATTTCTTATATGCCACTATGACATTATCAACCAATAAAATATCACTGTACTTTAAAAATACCATCCAACATTCAGTTTTTATTAACATATCTCTAATTATCTAAAAATGATTTTCATGAAATAGGTTGTCCTATTTTTAGGTTTATTTGGATCTATACTAATACATAAAAATAATATGATTGGCCGGGTGTGGTGGTGCACACTTGTAATCCCAGTACTTTAGGAGGCGGAGACCGGAGGATCCCGGTTCACGGCCAGACTCAGCGCTCTCTCTCTCTCTCTGTCTCTCTCTCTCTTCTCTCTCTTTCTCTCTCTCTCTCTCTCCTTAGTGAGGCCCTCCACAACTTCGTGAGACCTGGTTTCAAAAAAAAATTAAAGGATAAAAAATAGGGCCGGGGGTGTAGCGCGGAGGTAGAATGCCCCTGGGTTCAATCCCCAGTACTGCAAAAAATATATATATGATTTAATGGGCATTAAAAACAAGTAGTTGGAAATAATTATATATAATTTACTTTAAATATCATCCATTCTAATGGGTGATATTTATATATATATAATTTTATATTTGATATTTATATGTAATAAGAATATATAATATATATGTAATATAATTTGATATTTATATATAATTTTGTCCTTTCTGTTCTCCTGGAATAGCCATTCTCTTATTTCCCTGCTTCTGAATATTTGTTTTCTTTTTATTTTGTATTTTGGTTCTCTGTTGTTTTCCATGGCTCTCTCAAATGATCCAAGGTACAACTTGTTATTATTTCCACAGCGTTTTGTTCATGAAAACACAAAAAAATTAGATAATTGGATCGTTTTTGGAAAGATGAATGCAACTTCTTAATTTTATAGTATCCTACTTATCAATTATGTATCTACTTTGTGACATGTCTTTTAACCTAATTCAGTGTCATAAAGATGTTCTTTGTTAATTTCTTTTGAGTTGATTTCTTCTGATTTACCTTTTCATTTAAATATAATATATTCATATTGTTTGAGAAAGCTTCTATAAGATGTGTGCTGTTACTTTCATAAATCTTTGGTAGACTCTCCTAACAACTACATGAATCCTGGAATTGCCTGTACATCAATGTTTCAACTAACAAGCTTAATTATTTAATCTAGATTTAGTAATGATCAGATTTTTCATTTTTCCATGCATTATGTTTGATGTCTTATTTTTCTAAAACGTTATCTAGGCTACAAGCCATAGTAATAAAAACAGCATGGTACTAGCATAAAAATAGACATATAGACCAATGGAATATAATAGGGGCCACAGAAATAAACCCACACTGCTACTGCCATCTGATTCTTTTTTTTTTTTTTTTTGCGGTACTGGGGATTGAACCCAGGGGCATTCTACCTCCGAGCTACACCCCCAGCCCTATTTTTATTATTTATTTGGAAACAGGGTCTCACTAAGTTGCGGAGGACCTCACTAAGTAGCTGAGGCTGGCCGTGAACCCAGATCCTCTGGCCTCAGCCTCCCAAGTACTGGGATTACAAGCATGCGCCACCACACCCGGCTCATCTGATTTTTTACAAAGGTGCCCAAAACAAACATTGGAAAAAAAATACAGCCTCTTTAATAAATGGTAGTCAGAAAACTGGATATCCATATGTATAATATCGAAACTAGATTCCTATCTCTCACCTTGTGCAAAAGCCAATTCAAAATGGACCTAATGCTGGAAATTTTGAACTTGCTAGAAGAAAACACAGGTGGAACGCTCCAGTTGTATGCACAGGCAATGACTCCTGTGCCTGTGTTCTGATATCTCAGAAAATAATATCAAGAATTGACAAATGGAATTTCACTGAATTAAAACGATTCTGCATAGCAAAGAAAACAAAGACTGAAGATACAACATACAGAATGGGAGAAAACGCTCTAGCTACTCTTCTGATAGAGGATTAATAGAGAATTTAACAACCAATCCCAAAAAAACTGAACAGGCATTTCTCAATAGAATAAGTACAAATGGTCAAAATTTATATGAAAAAAAATTCATCATCTTTAGCAGCCAGGGAAATGTGTATCAAAACTATCCTGAGATTCTATCTCATCCCACTCAGAAAGGCTATCACTGAGAATACAAAACTCAGTAAATGCTGGTGAGGATGGAGGGGAAAAGGGACACTATACCCTGTTGGTGGAAATGTAAATTAGTGGAGCCACTATGGAAATCATTATGGATGCTATTCAGAAAAGTAAAAATCAAGGGCCGGGCGTGGTGGCGCACGCTTGTAATCCCAGTACTTTGGGAGGCAGAGACCGGAGGATCCGGGTTCGCGGCCAGCCTCAGCTCTCTCTCTGTCTCTCCCTATCTGTCTGTCTGTCTGTCTCTCTCTCTCTCTCTCTCTCTCTCTCTCTACTTAGTGAGACCCTCCGCAACTTCCTGAGACCCGGTTTCAAAATAAAGTATAAAAACTAGGGCCGGGGGTGTAGTGGGGAGGTAGAACGCCCCTGGGTTCAATCCCGGTACCGCAAAAATAAATAAATAAAATAAAATAAAATAAAATGTACTGTTTCATAACAATTGCAAAAAAAAAAGAAAAGTAAAAATCAAACTTCCATATTACCCAGTTTATGCCATTCCTTGGTATATGTCCAAAGGAATTATATTCAGCATACACTAAAGATACCTGCACCCTCATCTTTATCACAGTATAATTCACAATAACAAAGTTATGGAATCAGCCTAGGTGCCCATCAACTGATAAATGGATAAAGAAAATGTGATATGCATACACAATGCAGCATTATTTAGCCATAAAGAGGAAGGAAATGTTGTTATTTTTAAGAAAATAGATGGAATTAGAGATCACTGTGTTGAGTGAAATAAGCCAAACACAGAAAGTCAATTATCATATGTGTTCTCTCATATATGGAGTCTAGAGAGGTAAAAAAAGGCATAAAAATAGAAGGGAGATTTTTAGAGAATAGGAAGTGGAAAGGGGTTGGGCAGGGGGGAGGTAATAGGGGTTGAAATGATCAAAGTATTTTGTATGCACCTAGGAATATGTCACAATAAAACCCAACATTCTCTATAAATAATAGGCATAAGTAAAAAATTTATCCAGTTTTTTGATTGTCAAATACTTTTCTTAATATGCTTTATTTTTAAATATTTATATCACCAGTAGTGATGTCTATTGTTTTTACTCCTTCTTTTTATAATTTAGGTTTCCAATATGTTTTTTGATTTTTGTTGCTAGAGTTTTGTAATATTTTATATACTTTTTTATTGGTGCATTGTAATCATACATCTTTATGAAGTTCAGGGTGATAGAGGCATACGTGTACACAGTACATTTTGAGCCCTCTCCCAGTTTCCTCCCCACTCCCTCTTCCTCCCACCTTCCAGTGCTCAACACATTGATGGGCTTTGATAAGTTTGTGTATGTGCATCATGACCCTTGAGGTGTTTCCCTCTTCAAGTCTTCCTCCCCCCTCCCATATCCCTCAGTTAGATCCTCTGTTTTACTCCACTAAGGTTTCTCCTTTGTCTAGAGTCCCTCCTGTGTCCCAGTTTCTCCCTAGCTTCCACATACGAGGGAGAACATCCAACCCTTCGCTTTTTGTGACTAACTAATCTCACTTAGCATAATAATCTCCAGTTCCATCCAGTTCCCTGAAAATGACATGATTTTGTTCTTCTTTATGACTGAGTAGCATTCCATTGTGTATACATCCCATAATTTTGTAACCCATTCATCTGTTGGTGGACATCTTGGCTGGTTCCATAGTTTGGCAATTATGAATTGTGCAGATATAAACATAGATATGCATGCATTGCTATGGTAACTTGGTTTCAATTCTTTAGAGTAGATACCAAGTTATGGTATAGCTGGGTCATATGGTAGGTTCATTCCCATTCTTCTGAGGACTCCACAGTGTTTTCCAAAGTGGTTGCACTAATTTGCAATCCCACCAACAGTGTATCAGAGTTCCTCCTTCTCCACATCCTCACCAGCATTTATTATTGTTTGTCTTTTTAACGATTGTCATTCTAATTGGGATTAGGTGAAATCTCCTGATAGTTTTAATTTGCATCTCTCTGATTGCTAATGATGTTGAACATTTTTTCATATATTTATTGGCCATTCATAGTTCTTCTTTTGTGAAGTGTCTATTTAGTTCACTTGCCCATTTTTTGATTGGGTCATTTGGGGTTTTTTTGGGGGGGTTAGTTTCTTGAGTTCTTTGTATATTATAGATATTAGTCCTCTATCAGAGGAATAACTGGAAAAGATCTCTCATTCTGTCAGCTCTTTCTTGAGGTTCTTTATAGTTTCCTTTGCTGCACAGAAGCCCTTCAGTTTAATGCAATCCCAAGTATTATTTCTTGTTTTAATTTCTTGTGCCTTTGGGGTCTTCTTGAGGAAGTTTTCCAGTGCTATATGTTGAAGTGTTGGTCTTATGCCCTATTCAAGTAACTGAAAAGTCTCTGGCCTAATTTCTAGATCTTTGATCTATCTTGAATTGTCTTTTATGCAGGATGAGAAAGAGGGATTTATTTTTATTTTTCTGCATATGGATAACCACTTTTGCCAACACCATTTGTTGAAGAGGCTATCTTTTTTCAGTGTATGTTTTTGGCCCTTTTGTCAAAAATCAATTGGCTGTAAATATGTGGATTTGTTTCTGAGTCTTCTATTCTGCTCCATTGGTCTATGTGTCTTCTTTTGTACCAATACCATGATATTTTTTATTACTATGGCTCTGTAGTATAATTTGAAGCCAGATATTGTGATGCCTCCTGCATTGTTCTTATCGCTGAGAACTATTTTGACTATTCTGGGTTTTTTTGATGTTCCAAGTTAATTTAAGGACTTATTTTTCTATATCTGTAAAAAAATGACCATTGTGTTTTATAGCAAGTGCGTTGTATCTGTAGATCACTTTTGGAAGGAGGGCCATTTTGATGATATTTATTCTGCCTATCCAAGAGCATGGGAGGTTCTTCCATCTTTTAAGATCTTCAATTTCTTTTTTCAGTGTTTTATAATTTTCCTTGTAGAGGGTCTTTTACATCTTTGGTTAGGGTTATTTCTAAGTATTTTATTGTTTTGAGGGAAATCATGAGTGGAAATGTTTTCTGGATTTCTTTTTCAGTGGATTTATGGTTGGCATATAGAAAACTTTCTGATTTTTTTTAGATGATTTTGTATCCAGACACTTTGCTGAATTTGTTAATCAGTTCTAAAATATTTTTGGTTGAGTTTATTGGGTCTTCTAAGTATAAGTTCATGTCATCTGCAAAAAGAGATAGTTTCAGTTCTTCTTTTCCTGTTTGTATTCCTTTGATTTCCTTCTCTTGCCTTATTGCTCTGCTAGAGTCTCAAGTACTATATGGAAAAGGACTGGTGATAATGGGCATCCTTGTCATGCTCCTGATTGGTGCCTTTGTAGCCTCACATCATCATGTAGTTCAGAGTGATTGTGACGTTCATGCACACAGCACTTGGTGGGCTAGATGTTTTGTAATTTTATTTAACATTACAGAGGACAAGATTTGAATTTTATTTATTTTTCGATTGTCCATATTTACATTTTGTAGTTTGCTGCTCATTATTAATTTTGCTCTCTAATTTTGCTGAGAGTTTTATTTGTTCTTTTGTTTTTTCTTCTTGTGATGGATAGGTTTTTGGTTGGCAGGGTTTTTTAATTTATGCTGTATCTATTAAAAGCTACAAATTTCTATCTAATTACTAGTTTATTTTTGTCTACCATGTCCATATATCACACCTTTATTATTCAGTTAAATAAATTTCATATTTTCCATAGAGCTTTTCAGTTATTTGTCTTGAATTTTAATTTTATAACACTATAACCAAAGAAAATTTTTCTCAGTGATTTCATTATTTTGAAACTTTTTAAAGAATGTTTTGAAAACCATAATATTGTTAATTTTGATACATTATAATTTACAATAGAAAATATGTGTTATGATGCTTTGGGTTAAAGAATTCTATATTAGCCGGGCGTGGTGGCGCACGCTTGTAATACCAGTACTTTGGGAGGCGGAGACTGGAGGATCCGGGTTCACGGCCAGCCTCAGCTCTCTCGCTCTCTTTCTCCCTGTCTCTCTCTCTCTCTCTCTCTCTCTCTCCTTAGTGAGGCCCTCCGCAACTTCGTGAAGACCTGGTTTCAAAAAAAGTATAAAAAATAGGGCTGGGGGTGTAGCGCAGAGGTAGAACGCTCCAGCGTTCAATCCCCGGCACCGCAAAAAAATAAATAAATAAAGAATTATATATTGCTCATGACGATCGGCTGAGTTAATTTTGTGACTGCAATCTTTAGTATACTTTCAGATTTTTGTTAGGAGATTTCTTGTTAAAAGATGTCTCTGATTACTTCATTATAATAGTGAATTTATTTTTCTTTAAGTTTTTTTAAATGTTTATATCTATATTTCAAATCTATGTTACTCACTGCGAACACACTTAAAAGTGTTATTTAGAGTTAATTGGCTAATTCGCTATTCTAAAATATCATCATTGATGTCAATAATTAAGCTTGCCTTAAATTTTTATATGGAAAATATTAAAGCCGGGCATAGTGGCGCACGCTTGTAATCCCAGTACTTTGGGAGGCAGAGACTGGAGGATCCGGGTTCGCGGCCAGCCTCACCTCTCTCTCTCCCTGTCTCTCTCTCTCTCTCTCTCTCTCTCTCTACTTAGTGAGGCCCTCCGCAACTTCATGAGACCCGGTTTCAAAATAAAGTATAAAAAATAGGGCCGGGGGCGTAGCGCGGAGGGGACGCCCCTGCGTTCAATCCCCGGTACCGCAAAAAAAAAAAAAAGAAAATATTAGTAAATAAATACCAAATCTTCTGGAAGTACTGTTATAAGACACATCGTCTTCCATCCTTTTACAATCACTTTAAGTTATCTTATCTTTAATATGTCTTTTTTAAATAGCATATATATTTTGGTTTTAGTTTTTACAGTCTTTTTTTTTTTGCGGTACCGGGGATTGAACGCGGGGGTGTTCTACCTCCACGCTACACCCCCGGCCCTATTTTTTATACTTTTATTTTGAAACCGGGTCTCACAAAGTTGCAGAGGGCCCCACTAAGGAGAAAGAGAGAGAGAGAGAGAGAGAGAGAGAGAGACAGGGAGAGAGAGCTGAGGCTGGCCGCGAACCCGGATCCTCCGGTCTCCGCCTCCCAAAGTACTGGGATTACAAGCATGTGCCACCACGCTCGGCAGTTTTTACAGTCTTATCTTTGACTCATAGTACATACTTCATACCCATTTATTATAACTATTGCTATTTTATTTTTGTAGTTGGCCCAATTTTTCAATGTTCTTTCTTCACCCTTTGGCCCTTTTTCATTAGCTTATATATTATCATTTTATTTGTTTTTCTATTAACATTTTAGATAATATATGTTTTCTAGTCATTACCCTGGATTAAAACATGCATTTTTACAACACCCTACACACATCTCCTGATAATATTAGAAACTTTCTCAGAACACTTTTCCTCTATTTGAAACCTTGAATAATTTTGTGTCATTATTGGCATGGATTTTAATCCTATAAACATTTAAAACACAATGAGACATTAGCAACATCATTTTTATATTCATATTATTATTGTTTTCTGGCAATTATGTCTTCTTGCACTCATAAGATACATTAATGTTGCCTTTAGTTTTGAAGACTATTTTCATTGAGTGCAGAATTCTATGTTGGCAATTCCATCTGACTCTTACCTCCATCCTTCTAAACTTTAAAGATATCCTTCTGTTTTCCTATTCCTTTTACTATTTCTGTTGAGTCTTATTGCTGTGTCTTTGATGTTATTGTGAGTCCTCTCTCCCAGACCAGACTGTTATTTGTTTTTTGTCTTTAAGTTTAAGCAGATTGTCTCTGTGGTTACTAGTGATGATTTTCATCTCATTTATCCTGCCTGGGACCTGCTATATTCCTTGAATCTATGGGGTAACTCTTTTTACCACTTTTTGACAATTCACAAAAGTGTCACTTAAAATATTGTATTAGCCCCATTCTTTCTCAAATTTAAATTTCAGTTATTTTAGGAAGTTTCATTGCATCCCAATATCTCTTACTTTTTATGCTTTCTATTTGAATTTAGTTTGGAAATTTCATTTCACTAATCCTTTTCCATGTTTTCAATATTTTTAAACTTATCTATTGCTAAAGAGAGTTCCCTACTCTTTACACAAATTCCCTATCTTATGTAACCATGGGATATTTCTCAAAACTAATAAATAGTATTACCTAAACTGCAAACTTCAATTATATTTGAGTAGATTTTCCACTGATGTCCTTTTATTCTATTCCACAATATAGTTTGAAATATCACATTGAGTTTTGTCTCCTTGTCTCCCCTAATCTGTTAACAGTTTCTCAGTATTTCCTGATATTTTTATGACAATGAAAAACTCAAAGACTAATGGTCAGTTAATATTCAGTTTCCTTCCATTAGGATTTGTCAAATGTTTTCTCACAATTAGACTAAATTTAGGCAGACTACCATAGAGATGGATTAACTCTCACAGCATCATATCAGGGTTACATGTCAACATGATTTATAATTAATAATGTTTAAACCGATCAGTTGGTTAAAGTCTTGTCTGCACAGATTCCCCACAGAAAAGTTTTTTTTTTTTCCTTCTCCTTATTCCATTTTTTAGAAGTGAGCCAAGAACTTCCCACCAGATTTGTTGAAAAATAAACATCGAAAAAATTCGGGCCCTATGTTGAAATAACCATATTAAATTTGGGAGAAAATAGTGTGAGGTAAGACAAATATCTTCTTTCTCTTTAAAATCGTGCCTAACAAACCCAGACGTGGTGGTTCATACTTGTAATTCCAATACTTGGGAGGCTGAGACAGGAGGATCTCAGGTTCAAGGTTAGCGTTGGCAATTTAGCAAGGCCCCATTTCAAACTTTAAAATAGGGCTGGGGGTGTAGCTGCATGGTAGAACATACCTACGTTCAATTCCAAGTAACACACACACACACACACACACACACACGCCTACCAGCTTACCATTTATCTGTGAAATTAGCCTACTTTGATTATTGTTAGGTACTGTTTCCCTCACTATTTGGAATTTTACATACATTATTTGTATCATTTGAAATTACTCTGTGAGGAGAATTTTTTCCATACTTTCTCTGTATTTAATTATTTTAATAGTATATTTATATCAGTAAAGACTCATGGATATTATGTTTATACTGGCTTACCCAATACTTTTTCTATTTATTTTGTTACTCATTGGAAGCTTTAGCATTCTTTTAATCTGTCTTCCTATTTTTTTTTTCTTTTTGAGCACTTCTTTACTTTATTACACTATGAAGTGCTCCAGTGTCGGGGGCATCCATCGGTCTCTCGGGGCCAGCCAGAGAGATCTCGGGGCCAGCCAGCGCCATCTTTGCCATTAATATGCTGAATTACTGCCCCGTGGGAGAGGCCCAGTACTACAGAGCAGGCTTCTGCCAGTCCACCAGGCCCTTTCATGGCACTGGGTAGAGGGCCCAGCACTCCAGACCATCCTGTATTATTTCTACTCCAGCCCTAGAACCAGGCATTGCTACAGGGAGTTCTGGTTCCTTTACTATAAAATGGTATTTATACACTAACATGTGCTGCTACTTACAATATTTGCTACTGAGATATCATTGTCTCTAGATTCTTTGAGTGGAAAGAGAAGATATAATTATTTATCTGTATACAATTTTTAAAAATCTATTTATATTGATATTCACAACTCTAATCTAGCACCACAGTGTTCATTCTAACCTTTTCCACTTGTCTATTCTTAACTGTTATCTCAGACCTTGAGAAAAATAGCTCCCATTATTTATAATTTATTTATAAATTTATTTGTCCAATCCTGGTATGCATGTTAAGTACTATCATAATTCCCAAACTATAGCTGATAATAAGTGAATTTACTAACAAGAGTGAATTGAATATATATATGAATATATATAATTGAATATATTTTTTTGAATATATATATATTTGTCATATATATATACATATATATATGTGACAAGGATGCCAAGTAATATAATGGGAAAAGTAGGTTCCTTTAAAAACATGTGCACTGAATATTTGGATAGTTATATGGAAAAAAGAACATTACCACATATGCAAAAATGTACAAAAAATGAATACAAGGCATACAATGTTTCACTCCCAATCTCACTAATATGTATGGGGAAGGAGGAAGAAAAAGGGGAGGAGGGTATAAGGAGGGATATATACCAAGCAATATGTGCATGTATGTTTGTATCATTTTGAATCTTATTTTGATGTATAATTACATTGCATCAATAAAAGTATAAAAATAAAATGATTTAAATATTAGCCAAAAAAATATAAACATAAGAGAAGCATAAACACTGTAGAAGAAAACATAGGGCAAAAATCTTAGTGACCTTTGGCAAGTAAAGATTTGTTAGAACACAAATAGCAGAAAAATAAATGAAATATTAATAAATTACAGTTTCTGAAGATTAAAACATTTTTACTACTGACTATGAAAGATTGCTCCCCATATATAACATATTGTTAAAGATTTGTATCTGGAATATACAAAAAAGTTTACAACTCTCTGTAAATAAAAATTAGAAACCAAAGTCTCTGTTTCTCTCTCACATACAAAAATGCACGCACACACACATACACACACGCACACACACACACACACACACATACACACACAGTAGCAAAAACAAGAATATGTATGAATTAGAAACAAGCACATTAAATATGCTCAATATTCTTAGTCTTAGGAAAAGTCATATTAAATCTATACTCAAAACAATGCTAAAACTAATAATGATTAACAATAAAAGTGTCGGTAAATAAATGTAGTAGCTGGAATTCTCATTCATCTATTTCTTATTAAAATTAAAAAACAACAAACATTTTTAAATATTGGCATATATTTTATAAAAGAAAACATATATTTAACATATGGCTCATAATCTCACTCTTAATACCCATCAAACAACTTGGCTAAATAAAACTTGTACTTGAAAGTTCATAGTAGCTTCATACATTATAGCCCCAAACTAGAAACAATTGAAATACATAATAGTTTTCCTTTTGTGGGTTTATATTTTCTTCCCCAGGGTATTCCCAATATTTTTTCAAATATGATATTAATTTTTTTATTCTAAAGAATCATATGTGTTCCCAGGCTTTCAACTCCTGACCTAAATTCATGAGCATGCTGAAAGAAGACAGCCATGTCTTTTTTTTCTATTTTCTATTTGCTCAGTGGAATTTTCCATACTCTGTTCACATATTTTCTAAGGCATGTGTATTTCCCTCAAGCATGACAACATAAGATGGCAGATGTTTAACTCTATGATATTTTTTTTTTTTTTTTTTTTTTTTTTTTG
>PVJS01046215.1:0-15912 GCA_004027185.1 Glis glis | reverse complement strand
CTAAGGAGAGAGAGAGAAGGAGAGAGAGAGAGAGAGAGAGAGAGAGAGAGAGAGAGAAAGAGGTGAGGCTGGCCGTGAACCTGGATCCTCTGGTCTCCACCTCCCAAAGTACTGGGATTACAAGCGTGCGCCACCACGCCCGGTCTTCTATCCTACATTTTAACAGAGTTATTTTCTTCCAGGTTGCTAGCTCTTGGTCATTCTTTTTAGTATTGAAGATTAGGACATAAGACCAGTTTTTATGGGGAGTTGGGCCCTGAGTGCTGAGCCAAACTCTCTTGAGACAGACTCTCTCAAAAACCTCTGTGCAGAGGAACCCAATATATTTTCTCAAGATGGGGAAGAAACATAGCTTATTAGGTCAGAGAATGAAATGATCAGAGGTGTAGGTCAAACTGGTTCAGAATTTTTTCAGGTAGCATCATGTATTAAAAAGCTACAAATGCAATTTTGGAAACTGAATGCCACATCTCTGAAACCCTGATGAAGGATACCGCTGCGTACCACTGCTAGATCTCAAACTACCAATCAAAGTCAATATTCTGTAAAGGAGATGTGGCTATTTTTACACGGATAATTACTTTATAAACACACATCAGTTTAAAACGAAATGCAATTATCTTAAGGAAAAACATGAAGGGAGAATTATTTTCATATAAAGCAAGTTAACATTCGACTTTAAATAAAATCGTAAAGTTGCTGAAACTTGCCCCCTTTCATTCTAGTGGCCTTGCTATTTCTATGTACTTTAAAAACATTTTTTTGAGTCTATTTAAAACTTCTCAAGAGGCAAGAAAGTTTTTCTACTTAAAATTATTTGGCCATAAGAACTCAAATAGTCAAATATTGTTTTTAAAAAAAGAATGCACAAAGGTCATAAAAAGTAAATCTCGTAGGAACCCAGTACACTTAAATATGAAGACTAAAACAAAACTTTCCACTTTTAACTATACCAAATATTCACGGATCCTGCAAAAACCATAAAATGCCACCTTATGTGGCCATATTGAGTCCTCTACCAGATATGTCAGAGTTGTATCTCCAATAGATCATTGAGACGTTTACAAGTGTTTGTCCTTCTGTGTTCCCTGTTTCTGTGGTACCATCAACCACATACTCAACCAGACTGAAATTCTTTCCTTCATCCTTGAGTCTTCCCTCTCCATGGCCTCTCTCATCAAATCTTTTGCCAAATTCTATTGATTCCACCTACTTAATTTATTTAACATTCAAATCCTCTCTAACATCACTAGAGAGCACTAGCCTCGATTAATTAAAATTCCCTATAGGCCAGCCAGGCTCGGTGGCACACACTTTTAATCCCAGTACTTGGGAGGCTGGGAATAGAGCACTGCAGGTTTGAGGCCAGCACATGGTAACTTTGGGAGACCTTGCTTCAAAATAAAAAATAAAAAAAAGGTTGGGGATATAGCTCAGTGGAATAACACCACTGGGTTCGACTCCCGGTAACACACACACATACACACACACACACACACACACACACACACACACACACAATCCTACAGGTTACCATACTACCCATCTCCTCCCTACTTCTAAATAGGACCATTCTGGCTTTTTACAGAAAATACTTGAGGCTCTGAAGGCCATACAGTCTCTGTCAAACAATTCTGCCACCATGGTGTAAAAGCAGCCATAAAGCCGGGCGTGGGGGCGCACGCCTGTAATCCCAGTACTTAGGAGGCTGAGACAGGAGGATCGCAGGTTCGCAGCCAGCCTCAGCTACTTCGTGAGGACCTCTGTAACTTAGTGAGACCCTGTTTCAAAATAAAGAATAAAAAATGGGCTGGGGGTGTAGCTCGGAAGTAGAACGCCCCTGGGTTCAATCCCCAGTACTGCAAAATAAATAAATAAATAAATAAATAAATAAATAAATAAATAAATAAATGCAGCCATAAGATGTAAACAAATGAGCACAGCTATGTTCTAATAAAATGTTTTGCAAAAACAAGCAATGGGCTGGACCAGTTTACTGACCTATAGAATAAAATCTAAACACAACAGCATCCCATTAACAGCCTGCCATTAAACAATGCGTTCTGAAGCCAAACCGAATTATTTGATCCGCCATCTACACCCTTCCTCGTGGTGGCGCCTCCAGTTAGCACTTATTTCCCCAACTGGGTCCAAACCATCCACCTTACAAGGCTCATTTCCAGTGCCACCTCCTCTACAAATTTCTCCTTGAATAATATTACTGAAAAATCATCATTTTCTTCCCTCTAATGTACGTAGCTTTTTTCCTCTTTCCCTTTCCACCAAGTATTTTATTTTCTGTTCTTCATGCTAAGAATGCCTGCCTTCAACTAAACTGCATGTCCCCCCTTCATATATTAGATCCATGTCTTAATTCACATATATAACCCCTTCGCCTTGGACTTTGAAGACAGTTAGTACTTATTTGTTGAACAAATGAGTACATTAATGAAAAGAATGAATTATTCCAAGTCTCAACAAGAAGCAAAACTGCCGGGTAGCCAGAAAAGAAAGCAACAGAAGTCTTCCCCAACGTTATTGTTATTCCTCCTCATTCTGTCATGGGGAAACAGCTAATTCTGAGGGGTCCTTGGCTTTCATGATGAATAAGAATTTCAACACGTGCCATCAGAAAAAGGCAAAGGTTTTAATTAACTTAAAAAGGTGGGGATACAGGTTGGAGGTTAACTAAGAAAGGCGTGGATACAGGTTGGGGGTCATCTAAGAAAGGGAGAGAGACTCTCCCTGTGCGCGTCCATCCATCCAGGTGAGCAAGAGAGCGTCCGCGTGCTTTTGTAGTTCTTTTATAGGAGGAGGTAGGTAGGGTCACACAGAAGAAGGCAGGACTTCCTCTTAGTCCTGTTTCCCTGTCAACAGATAGGCAGTGGGGTTTGGCCTTTTGTCCTCCTCACCCACCCTATTTACATTAAGCATCTCAGGTGTGGAGAGGAGCCATTGTGATTAAGGGTATGGATTCACTAAGGCTTCTGCCCAACTGAAGGCACCCTATAGGGTGGAATTAGATTATGAACTTTCAAAATCTTAAATCTCTATTTTCCCAATGTCTCCTTTCTGCCTAATTATTTTTATCTTTTCTATTCTACCTCATCAATTCCAGTATTTTCCATCATCATCACTGACATAAACGTAAGCAAAAAATTATAATCATCCAAACTATTAGAGTTAGTGTCTAAAAGTTTAAGTAAAATGAATAATTTTGTCTTTTGTCACATATTTACCTCAAATGTTTGTCTATATTTCCAGATAATTAACTCTATAAACATATAGAACCACACTCTAACATTTCCCTTCTCCTTCTCTCTCTCTCTCTCTCTCTCTCTCTCTCTCTCTCTCACACACACACACACACACACACACACACACACACACATTAATGAGGTGCAGAATAAATTACAGCAGAATCACAATGGAAAGTGATTGTATAAATCTTAGGAATTTTGGAGAGAGGAAAAGGGTGTTAGCTGGTATAAAATGGGTACTGTTCTAAAAGCCAAACATTACTTGGTGAATTTTCCTCCAAGTGGTATGTGATTTCAGTTGCTGAATATGAAATCCTTCCTGAGACTAGGCAGAAGCAGGAATCAATGAAGACACTGTCTAGCTGGTCTCCAGACCATTTCTGGAGAGCGGCCCAAGGGCTAAAACAACACCTGGCACAGAATGACAAGGACCGGAAGCTGCTCGACCCAGCTGCTGGCTACCTGCCTCTCTTTATTTGTGAAATGATATGATGGGTTAAATGAGAATTTCCTTCTAGTTTTAAAATAATCGTTAAGTTTACCTCTGAAACATCAGTACTTTCAAGTCTGACATCTATTCAGTGTACAACAAGTATTCGTCGTATCGATGAAAAAATAAAGACACCTTTTTTAAAATCCCTTACATTTACTACGGCACAGAGACAATGTGCCACGCACAACATATACAAAGCTGTTGAAAGAAGCATGAATCCAGAGGGCAGGATTTCTAGCTCAGTCGCCCCCCACCCCAGCCGCCAACAGTACCATATTCTGTACATAATAGATGCTTAATACACGCTTGCTGCGAAGAGCAGAATTCAAGGAGTAGAAAATCTAGTTTGGGAATAAATACATAGACATGAGACACAAATTAATCACACACAACAATACCTAGGGACAGTCATTCTAGACTTACAGGATCGCCAAACCCTTCTTTCGTGTATCATGTGCCCCTTCCTCATTTCAACATGCCCGTGAAAATGTTCACTCAAACCTCCCTAAATATTAACAAGAGCATTTACACAATATGAAAAAACAAAAATCACACATTTCCTACTCAGTCCTTAAACATATTTTACACTGTTCTCAAGGATCCGGAAGACAGTGTAATCTACTTGATTATGTGACAGCTAATGATTTAAATCTTTCTGTCAAAAAGGAAGAATGAAACAGTACGGAAACAAGAGCCTGTGATGTGTTTTGGCTTTCCTTCATACGAATATAATGAAATGTTGTCCATCGCTAATGACTAGGTTCTTTGTATCTGCACATTTAAGTGTCATCACAGCCCAGGAGGAGGAGTCCATTAAATAAATCTGCCATTGTTAGTTAAAATTGCAGACATCATATTTGAAAAGCTTTGTTTTCAGGAAATTTTTACTCTGTCTTCTGCAAAAACGATGTAAGAAAATGTAAGAGACAGGCACACTGGGTATGTAACCTGAATTATGAGAGGTAGATTATATTTATTTCCTAGAATACAAATAAAATACATCTGGTCCCCTGTAGACTAACATGTAAAAATAAATCATGCTTCTATAAGAATAACAACAAAATCAGAAAAATCACAATTTGCAAAGTGACCCAATAAAACACGATCTCTTGCAATTTTCTAAAAGCAAATGATTCTACAGTTAAGATCATGCCAATACGCAGGGTTTGTGGGTTTTGTCTGTTTTGTTTTGTGTTTTGAAGACATGAATTCTGGTCCACATTGGCTGTTAGGTTTTGTTTGCAGAATGAGCATGATACAAATGCGGATCCCCTGAGGGTGGGATCTGTTTAGATCTCTTGTACTAGAGTACTGAGGTCAAGGCCTGGATCTAATTTTGTGCTCAACACAGACACACACTGAGTGCAAAGTGGAATACTGGCTCGCTGATCTCACATGCTCCGGAACATAACAATCAGTGAGAAGCCAGAAGAAACAAGCATTGGTTGACGTAAGAAAGATCAGAAGCAATAGTATCAGAGTCATGGCTTCTCTTCAAAATTTATTTTTTAAATAATTTCAATCTTTTGAAATTCAAAGATCTGGATGTTTTCCTGCTTTTAGAATTATTTGTTTTTTCTTTTCTTTCTGTTTTTTGTCTTGTTTTGTTTTGCTTTTTGGTTTTGTTTGTTTGTTTGTTTGTTTGTTTGTTTGTTTTTAAGCAGGGTCTTGCTAAGTTGCCCAGGCTGATTGGGAACTCACAATTCTCTTTCTTCAGCCTCCCAAGGTGCTGAGATTACAGATCCGTGCCACCACGCCTGGTTTAGAATTAATTTTACTCCTCCAATGAATAAAGAAAAACAAGCCAGGCATGGTGGCGCACGCTTGTAATCCCAGTACTTGGGTGGCTGAGACAGGAGGATCCGGGTTCGCGGACAGCCTCAGCTATTTAGTGAGGCCCTCAGCAACTCAGTGAGACCTTGTTTCAAAATAAAGAATAAAAAATACGGCTGGGGATGTAGCTCGGAGGTAGAATGCCCCTGGATTCAATCCCCAGTACCACAAAAAAAAAAGAAAAACAATCTTGAAAAATAATTTCAAAGTACTCACAGTATTTCTCCCCCTTGCAATGTCTGTTTCTCCTTGTGATACAATTCAATATTACCCAATACTTATTGATTCATTGCTATCATGCCCTGTAGATCTATAAGTCAGGCACAGGGCCCGGCTTTACTTTGTGAAATATGCAAACAACTAAATCCAGCCATGTACAATCAAAATGATAAGGCATACAGGTGAACAGCAAGAATTTGTGTGATTACATTGTTCCTGCATTTTTAACCAGTGCTTATGTATCTTGGACCAGCCTCCCAGCTCACAGTCTCCTAGGAAACTGCTGAAATCATCACTTCATTTTAAGTTTATACACCATCATGTGCAGTGTGGCACTGACTGCCATTCTAGTTTTTTTTTTAAGTTTAGTCTCCCTTGCTGCTGTCTTTAGTTGACAACAACCAATTACTTCATCTTATTTCAATGCATAATCATATTTAAACAAAGACATCAATGTTTGTTTCTATATACCAAAATCCTTATCTTTTAGATGTTTCCATAAAGGAAAATGCTCCTTTTTTATAACACCAATAATTACCACTGAATATGTCCTCCAAATATTACATACACTGGGAGCCTCTAAAATAGAGCACATGTGAATTCCAATTGCACTATATATACAGTGCTGCCAATCAAAGTGTAAATTTCTGCCCTGCTTCAAATCCAAACTCAAATAATTGCACCAATTTTATTTCTAACTAGTTTTCTTCTAAATAACTTTCTTAATTTAAAAGAAATCTTCTTACATCTAAAACAAGAGAATAAAATTGCCATTTTTTTAAATAATCTTATCTGACATTCAAAAATCTGGAAGAATGATTCTACCACATGCTTATTTCAGGGTGTGGGATGCTACTGGCTTATATTTTGCTGTATAGTAAAATGCAGTATAGTAAAATTTATGTGAGAATATTCAATATGCATTCAATTAACTTCCACTAACATACTTTTCTTTGCATTTTGGTTTATTTACTTTTCTTGCAAAAAGAAAAAAAGTAACCCGCTGGTCGCTGGTGGCCAGAGGATAATTAAGTCTGATCATCTGTCTTCAATGTGACTAGAGTAAAAGCAACATATGCTTTATAATCCAATTCTAAAAGCAATGCAAAGTACCTTCTACACTGCTCATCCACTGTGACTAAGGTGTATTATACAATTATTCAGGAATAATTTCTCTCCAATAAGGAAATCTGCAGCTTCCAAGTTAACATGATTGGTCCCTAAATTTTTCATTTAGGTCCCTAAGTTGCAATAGTTCATTGCAAAAGAATCTGTTCCACTTTGTCCTTTAAAAGACACCAAATGCATTACATTTTTCTATATTTGCTCTAATTAAGGGGAAATCATCAAACTGAACACGCCATATTAAGTGCAAGGAATTTTCTGTCTCTCTCTCTCTCTCTCTCTATCTCTCTCTCTCTCTCTCTCTCTGGTATGAAATAACTTTTAAAACATCAGAGGTGCATTCCCATATGGGATCTTCAGTTTCCATTTTCTTTAGAGAAGAACCCAAAATTTTGCCAAATATTCATTGTTGTTTAAATGAAATATGATAAATCTTACTCTAAAGAGTATATTTATAAAGATCTAGCCTCTAATTTTAAGTGTTAATCCAAAAGTCAGTTCAGAGTATACATTCCCATGAAAACCACATTAGAAAAGTGTTTCTAAATTCACAAAAGCCAGGCGGGCGTGGTGGCGCACGCTTGTAATCCCAGTACTTTGGGAGGCGGAGACCGGAGGATCCGGGTTCGCGGCCAACCTCAGCACGCATGCGCGCGCGCTCGATCACTCGATCTCTCTCTCTCTCTCTCTCTACCTAGTGAGTCCCTCCGCAACTTCGTGAGACCCGGTTTCAAAAATAAAGCATAAAAAAATAGGGCCGGGGGTGTAGCGCGGAGGTAGAACGCCCCTGCGTTCAATCCCCGGTACCTCAAAAAAAAAAAATTCACAAGAGCCTATCTAACTGGGCACAAAAGGGATCATTATGGGATATTAGAAATGTTCTAAAATTAAATAGTGATGATTACACAACTCTGTAAGTATACTAAAAATCACTGACTTTTACACTTAAAACAAATGTATGTCATGTTATATAAATTTGATCTCAATAAAGCTACTTTTAAAAAGGCCTATGTAAACCTAACTGCATAATCCTATGTATTTTTTGTATAGTAAACATGTTTCCATAAAACCAATTATTACAGTTGACTTACCACTTTTAAAAAAGTCACATGAGAAAATAGGGATTTGTTTGCTTTATTAAAGTGAATGTATTCTGAATTCTGACCCTTGCAGAGTAGGCTTAATTTTAAATTAGCAATTTTGTTACAAAACAGGCACTGTATTTCAAATAACTTAAAAAGAGCCTAATTCATTTCTCCTGGGCCCACTACCTAAAATTTTCAGCAATAATCATCACACTATGTACAAAACTTTTTTTTTAAAGGCGTTGTTTTAAAAAATTAAAGAGAAAAAAAAACACCCAAAGTGGCACCAATTGCTCACCCGTCCTTCCCCTCTGGTTTCTTTCTCATGACACCAAGGCTGTTCCACAAGACAGATCCAGGGGTGATATGGTAGAAAATGCTAGCCACTCCTCTTGGACCATGGCTTAGCTGAGCTCGGTTCAGTGGTTGGCTGTTCTCAGAAGAGATGGCTGGCAGACATTCTGTCTGTTTGGTTCACTGATAAACCCCAAACACTAACAGTACGCAGGAGACACTGGGCCTTCAATTAACGTTTTAATCTTTTCTGCCAAGCTGGGTCTTAACTATCATCCAAGTAAACAAAAGCAACCCTCAACAGGCTTAGATATCATGTAGTGACCCCTTTCTCATTAGAAACAAATTAGGCCCTTCACTTTACCATTGCAGTAAGGCTGCATCCTAGATGGGAGGAGAGAGGGGCATGCAGATGAGAGGGTCAGGGTGGGGGAAAGGATTCCTCCTACAACCCATCAAGAGGCCTAGGAACCTAAAATCACGATTGGCTCATCTGTCGTAGCTTTTGCAAGGAATGACTCTGCCTCATCATCAAAATCCAGATGTGCACATGCCAAGTTCAAGCTCATTGATATAGTTGTTTGGAAGCCATGGTAACTGTAAACCAAAAATGCTGAATATTTCATCTAAACACTTATTCTAATGACCTTTTCTTACGTATCACTTATAACTTTACATGATCCTTTCCTTCCTGGTTAACCAAAATCCATTGAGCTACCCTTCTTAATAGAAAAGTTCAACATAACCTTTACTTAGTCTTCTCTCTCTCTCTCTCTCTCTCTCTCTCTCTCTCTCTCTCGCTACATTCCTAGTCCTTTTTATCTTATTTTGAGACAGGGTCTCACTAAGTTGCCCAGGCTGACCTCAAACCTGCAATCCTCCTGCCTCAGCCTCCCTAGTAGCTGGGATTACAGGCGTACACCACTACACCAGGCATAACTCATCAACTTTGATCATATTACATGATTATGTCCAACCATGGTTTTATAACTATGAGTATAACCTACTTTTGAAAATAGTGATTCCTTATCAAAAACATCATTTAATGTATAATATAAATATAATAAATTTTGACTCTTTAAAAAATTATTTGATATAGACTGAAAAGGCCACAGGGTATTTCTCCTACCATTCAGTAAACAAGACAACCAGATCCTCTTGATTGGCGTACTGCTCCATGGCTTCTTTCATTAATCTCACTTTCTGGCCCCCTCCGATGCTATTAAGGCCATCTCCACCTCTCCACTCTTCTCCTTGACCAAGGACCTATCAATGAAATCAACATGTCATCACTGAGCAAAGCTCAAGTTACGACAGCACCGTAAAAACCTTGACATCATCAGCACCTTGAGCAGTACTGAACCATAACACTCTTTACCTAGCACATTACATCATGTTGCTAGAAAGAAAAAAAGAATGAACGCCTGATTGCATCGGAACACTGCAATGTTATCCACCCAAAATTGCCATTCCCAATTTTACATTTCAAAAATTGTGCTCAATCCACGCAGGAGGACGAAGAAAGTATTTCTACTATTTCATTACTATTTGTTTAGACTAAAATGAAAAAGAAAATGAAGAAACCTTTCCTATCACTTTTTATTTTCAATCTGACAGGAAATCTATAAGATCAAGGTTTGCAATTCCTGAGGCCCAGTGGTGGCTGGACTGGACTCTGAAGCAATTTTCCTACTGAACCAAAATGGACGGTTCAGGGAAACGCAGAGGGCACCAAGTAAAATGTCACCTTCTTTACATTTTTTATTTTATTTTATTTTATTATTTTATTTATTTATTTATTTATTTTGCGGTACCAGGGTTTGAACCCAGGGGCATTCTACCTCTGAGCTACACCCCCAGCCCTATTTTTTTTTATTCTTTATTTTGAAACAGGGTCTCACTAAGTTGCGGAGGGCCTCACTAAGTAGCTGAGGCTGGCTGTGAACCCAGATCCTCTGGTCTCAGCCTCCCAAGTACTGGGATTACAAGTGTGCGCCACCACACCCAGCTTCTTCTTTACCTTTTAAATCATAAAATGACATCATCCAGAAAAGCTTAACAAGAATTTATCAGTGCAAGAAATTGCCTACGTACAATTAGTTGGAGCTAAACCTGTACCATTTTTCTTCACAGTGTGCCTTAGCCTCAGCTGCGGCCTCCTGAATTGAAAATGCATTGTTGACACACCTCCTCTGAGGCTGCAGAACTACACTGTTTACCCCTCCCCTTCACATGCACCTTTTATCTTAGTTTCATCAAAACGTCTGAAGTTGCTGAAATACTGATGTAGTAAAAGATCTGGGATATTAAGGGGGAATGCGATTAAAAATAAATACAAAACAAAAATAAAACTAAATTTAGGAAATGAATAATGAATAAATACTACTAGTCCCAACTATACTTCACACTGAGCAAAATATAAATCTGGCTGGCAACCCTGTGGGGCTCCCCGCCTCTGGTCTCTTAGTATCATTTCATCTCTACCAATATTGAGGGTTGGGGGAATACATTCCACCTATGAAAACTCCAAACTTTTGTGGGTCTGGATTCAAGTTGCATCTGTTCTAATAGAATTATTAGCTTTTGCCCTGAGATTTGTTCCACAACCCTTCCAGAGGCTCCAGTCCTGCAGGACACTGGGCCTGATCCCACTGGGAGCCTTCGCAGGGCACAGCCAGGCACCTCAGTGGTTGGCGGACTCCAGCAGAGATCAAAACCACAGGGACAGCTGGTGAAAGGAGACTTCTGGGTCTCACTCCTAGAAGTCATGATTCAGTTGGTCTGAACATCTTTCTTTTGAATTAATCTCCAGGTGATGTAGATCCTGGTGGTTTAAAGGTCGCGCACTTTGGGAACCACTGCATTACGTAATGGGAAGCCAGTAGTAGGATCATAAACTCTGGAGTCAGTCCACTGGGGTCTCAGAGGTGACAGGTTATAGCTATGTACCCTGGGACAAGTTGTCCTCATCCATAAACAACTATGTGCCTTACATGGATCATATACTCCATCAACAGCATACCATATGTAAAGTTCCTTACAAGGTGCCTTGCATAGAACATTCTACTCTCTCCCGTCTCGACACCAAATATTCCCCCAATGGATTTCACCAATGTTTTATCTGCATTCCTCTGTTAGTACTATACAGTTTCCTAGCAGTGAATGCGACCATATTTCTCATCTCTCTTAATATATTTCTAGCATGTTTTTCCTTTATCCTTCATTAAATATCTAGTTGTCACCAGATCCAGTGAAGTTTAGCCTTCTTCAATAGCTGTTCTATATTAACATTTGTACCTTGTCTTCCAAAGGCAGTATAGTAAATACTACCTTTTTTCTATCTTACATACTAGAACGTCTCAGTTTTCCCCCCAGGAAAAAGAAATCTTTTCCCTCTTTTTTTTCTTTTAAATTTCCTACCTAGATACCTCCTCATTTTTTCTTATTTAAAGAAAAGATTTGGCTGGCAAATCCTTCTTTCTATTAAAAAATATATCAATAAATAAAAAGACCAGACCTCTCACAGCTCAGTTTAATAGTTTTATCAACTTCCAAGTCTCCTCTGATTACTCATTAGTGAAATGTCCCCTGGAGATGTCTTCTAAAACCCTTTTAAACTTTTGTAGTGTTTCCAAATTCCTCTAAGACAAACAATAACAAAACATGAACAGTAACTCTCAGTAATGGGCAAAAAAGGTATTCCCTCCAGAGTCATGTTTCCAATTCCCTGTAAAGAAACACATGAAGCTGGTCCCAGTGGTGAATGCCTGAAATCCCAGTACTTGGGAGGCTGAGACAGGAGGATCGCAGGTTCGAAACCAGCCTCATTAATTTAGGAAGATTCTCAGCCACCTAGAAAGACCCTGTTTCGAGAATTAAAAATAAGCCGGGCATGGTGGCGCATGCTTGTAATCCCAGTACTTGGGAAGCTGAGACTGGAGGATCCGGGTTTGTCGCCAGGCTCAGCTACTTAGTGAGGCCTCCACAACTTAGTGAGACCTTGTTTCAAAATAAAGAATAATAAAAAAAGAATTAAAAATAAAAGGCCTGGGGGTGTATGTAGCTCAGAGGCAAAATGCCCCTGAGTTCAATCCCTGGTACAAAAAAAAAGAAAAGGAGGGGGAGGAAAGAAGGAAGGAAGGGAGGAAGGGAGGGAGAGAAACACACCATAGTGGACAACCCATTACATTACAGAAAACATTATTCAAAGTCAGTGGAAAAAAAAAAACTACTGGCACATATTTGTGCAACACCTTCAAAAAAGTATATGTGTGTATATGTGCATATATATATATAAAATGTATGTATCTAGATAATGTATAATTTACATATTCTTCTGCCGTTTCATAAAACATGTTTATATAAAACATTGGCAAGTATTAAGAAATTATTGTCTAAATGGCAGAATATTAATAAGGCTAAAATATAACCATAAATTTACATATACATTATCAACAATTATGTTAACAAATTTCACCTTCCTTGAGCAGATTGCAGGCTGTGTTTTTGTTGTTATGAAAAATGCACTTTGGGTACATATTCAAACACCTCCAGAGATGAAAAGATATACCGTACCTTCACAGTGTAATTGAAATATTTGGCTGACTGCATAAATCGATGGAATCCATCCGTCTCTTTTGTTGCTACAGTTATGACTAATAATTTTTCTGCAACGACAGAAGGAAATAAGGTAAGAAGGTTTACCAAGAGGTTCAATGCTAACACTTTACAGCTCACTACAGCAATTAGAGTTCTCATTAAACCCATGGGAGCATTCTGGTTTGTTAATCTACGTAAGAGTAAACAAAGAGCTATTGAAAACCAGGCAATTCAAGTCAGTTATATTACTGTGAAACGATTAGCCTGCTAAATGACAAATATTTTAATGGTTAAAAAAGAGCTTATTAATGTTGAAGAAAAAGCATGTCCTCAACAGAGTATTTCAACATTAAGAGAAAAACTTCCATAAAACACACATTTTTCATCTGTAAAAACTAAGACTCTCCTAGATAGTATCTAATCACCCAGCATCATTGACACCTATAAATCTTCCCAGATTTATGTCACACATCAGTGACGTCCTCCAGCACCTCAGTTTGCCACTGAAACGTGGGACAAAAAATGAAAGATCTAATCATAAGACCGATCCTAATTCTCTAAAAAAAATGGCAACCAATTGGAAGCTAATATTTAGAAACGAAATCTCCATTTTTCCCACCTGTTCATGAATTTTTTACAGGAAGTCTTAAAAGCCACATTTATATGACTTATTTATTATTTTCTTCCTCAAAGAGTAATTGGAACCAAAATCAGCTCTGATAATAGCACTAGTAAATATGCAGTTATTAGTTGCTATTTTATAATGGATTATTATTTTCAATATATCTCTCCTTCACAGAATTAGGTAGATTTAAGGAGTAATCTCAAAATACCCATAAAAGCTATTAAAGATAATGCTTATCAGGGCAAGGCAAGTTAGAAAGTGCATAAAAAGAAACAAGTGCATCAGCAAATGACAGAGAGGTTGGGACTCCCCCCACCCTTGAAGATTTAGGAGAATCCATGGACAAAGTAGCAAAACTAACACCATTTTTTAACAGTCTAAGCACTAATTATATCATCTGATTCTCCCCTGCCCATTGACAATAGGAAAAATTTCAGAAGGTCTTAAGAGATCATTAAGCTATAGACAATCACTGGACACAGCATTAATGCACTATAGCAATCCATTAAGCATGTTTTCTCTCATATTCAAAAACTATAGCAAAAAAAAAGAAAAGAAAAGGGACCTCATAAAAATTAGGAGACAGACCAGTAGAGTAGTGGAAAGAGATGGGGGAAAGAGAAGGGAAGGGAAAGGAAAATATGGGGAAGGAAACAGACCAAATAATGTTATGTGCATATATGAAAGTATCACTACGATTCTCACCAGCATGTATAATTACAACGCACCAATAAAAAATTAAAATAATAATTTTATATAAACCAAGGTTATTCTCCATCAAGTTTTGAAAATAAGTAAGATAAAATATAAATAACTATAATATATATAAACAAATAATAAATTCAAACATTCACTAATCAAATGAACAAGGAAAGCATTTCCATGAAGATAAATACTACGTTCTTAAATTTCTTTCAAAACAGATGTTATCTCTTAAATAATTTTCAACATAGGAAATAAATATTCCAAGAAAAATAAAGTCCTCTTCATCACCACTGTCAAGGTCTTAAATAAACATATCATAAAGATATTTTTAAATTAATCGCCCTTTTCTAAAAACGAATTTTCCTTTATAAAGTTTCCAATAGGGTTTAACTGATTAAGAAAATTTGACATGTTACTATTCACAATCAATTTCAAAATAGGGAATGCCAGAATTTGTGAGAGTAAAGTGCATACTTTTTAAAGTCTCTTTCTAATAAAATGCTTCTACTTGAAGACAACTTCCTTAATTTTTTCCTACATAAATCATAAGAATTAACGACAAGTTTAGAGTTTCAACTGGATAGAACTTTTCATTTACCATTTCCAGTATAAAATTAACATCAAGGATTTCATCATCCTTAATAGGAAAAGTAATGTAGGCCAGACCCTTAAGTAGACAAAAATGTTACGAAATTCAATGACTCAGAAGGCAAAGCTTAGAAATAAGTAGACTCTCAGTGTCTAGCAATCCTATGCCAAAAAAGGACGATTACCTCAATACTGCTGCTAATTATAAAAAGACAAAACAAAATAATACATTTAGCAATTTCAAGAAAGTTCTATTGAATAGAGTTCATTATAAACTGATCTTTCCTCACCTACAGTTCAGTATCATCACTCTGACGAGAAACAAATCTTACTCAATTGGAGAAAGTAAAAGAAGAAAGTGCTGACATGGATCACTCCGGAGGCTTTAACACCCAATTCAAGCACCCAACTTCCACATCACTCACAAAGTATTCATCTAAAAACAAATAACCTAAATTTAAGACATACCTAGATTCCAAATAAGGTACACTGAAAAATCACTAGAAGTAAAGGGACATAAAATGATGATAAGTAAAAGAAAAGAGATGTCATCAATAAAATCCAGAACATGAGAAAACTCTACAGGACAAATAACCTGCAGAATCAATAGCAAAAGGGGAAAGAGAAACTGATTGCATATTAACTTATAAATAAGATACACATCAGCCATTGTAAATCATGGACCTTAGTTGGGTCCTCAAAATAACTGCAAAAAAGGCATTTATGAGAAAATTAGAAAACTGTAAATGCTGTTGAATATTTATTTACATCCTGAAACTCTGCATTTTTAGTATTCTTGTTGCATTTACATTTTTTTTTTTTTGTGGTACTGGAGGTGGAACCCGGGGGCATTCTACCTCTGAGCTACACCCCCAGCCCGACTTTATTATTTTATTTTGAAACAGGGTCTCACTAAATTGCAGAGGGCCTCACTAAGTAGCTGAGGCTGGCCGCGAACCCCGATCCTCCTGTCTCAGCCTTCCAAGTACTGGGATTACAAGTGTGCCCCACCAGGCCCGGGGTTGCATTTACATTTTTTAAGAGTCGCATTCTTTTTTTTTTTTTTTTTTTTGCGGTACCAGGGAA
>PVJS01046214.1:0-15911 GCA_004027185.1 Glis glis | reverse complement strand
AACTCACCAGTCCCTTGGGTCTGGGCAGGGAGGCAAGGATTAAACCCTGAGAAGGTGGGAGACTAAGGCACAGAGGAGATGGTTTCTATAGTATGTGGCTGTGTGCAAGCAATGGGTTGATGTGACCTGGAGCCTTAAAGGACCAGGCCTCCTTTGGGCACAATCCTTTGACAGAGACAGTGAATTTGGGGACGGGGGTGTAGCAGAGAATGGAGGATGAGCTATGGGGGATGTGTGTGTGTGTGGTCTGTACCTGTGGTATGTGTAACACTCGGTCTCTTCCTCTTCCTGCTCCATCTAGCTAAGATGGAAAATTAGAAACTTCCTTCCCCAGGGTAGCCCTGGGAAACTAGAAACAGATTAGAGAAAACACTCATTGCTCTCTCACACTGAAAAGAGTCCCACTAGAAACAGCCACCAACCGAGATTCTCTCTGCGAACTGCACATGGTTCTTAAGTCTCATTTTTCTTACACAACTTTTATGCAATATTCTAAACATGGGCTTTAAATGTTTGAGCAAGAAGGCAGCCCCCGCTTCTGAGGGTCACTCTGGAGATATGGCACCTGTCCCAGCTCTGCAGCTAACCAGCAGTGAGGGTCCAAGACCCCTCCCTGCTCTTTCTCAATTCTTTGTCTTCTTTCCTTCCCTTCCTCTTCCCTTCCCTTTCGGTACTGGGGATTGAGCCCAGAGCATTACACATACCAGGCAAGTAGGCCAGTGCTCTACCAGAGAGCCACCTCCCCAGCCCAGCCTGTTTCTTGTAGTAGAGGAATAATGAGTCAACCTCCTATCTTTTCATCCACCCAAACTCCCACTTTCTGTTGTCTGTTTGACATCTGTTGTTTTTATTGTCACTATCTAAGTCACTATCTAAGATGATACATGTTAATTATAGACGTCTATTAAGCACTTAGTATCTACAGGATCGTGGCATCTACCATGTGCTTTCCCTGTGTTCTATTAATTCTCACAACTGCCCAACCGGGGAAGGGCCCTGTGACCACAGAATTCTCAGAGATGATGGAGAGCTGAGGTTCTGGAAGGAGACATGAATTTCCCAGGTCACCCAGGGACTAGTTGGCAGAGCTGCTGGGATTTGAGCCAGAGTCTTTTTTTACTGTTCTTTTCCGAGAACCACAGTACGGTCTTCGCATTCCCTGTAGCCTTGGTCAAGGTTTGACCCAAGAGGAAAATGCAGTTTCAAACTCCTCACTTATCACTTCTGAACTTATCACTTCCCCACCATGCCTCTCACCAGGCCAAGCTACTTACTCAGGAGCTGGTGCAGCCACTGCTGTGGACATCCAAGGCACGGTCTTTGCCCCAGCGAAACTTCGAGCCCGGGGAGGTGATGCAACTCCCGGCCCACTCAGTGCCCCAAGAGGAACAGGGCTAATTCCACACGTATTAGGAGCTCCCTTGTCCTCGGGTTCTTATTGTCATTGTGGTGCAGGAGCAAATAGATGAAACTGTGGCACCTGCAAGTCTCCAGTTATTGGAGAATTTTTTGTTTTCTTTGTTTTTGTTTGTTTGTTGTTGATGGGGGGGTTGTTTGTGTTTGTTTTTGTTTTCTTTGTTTTTTGGGGGTATACTGGGAATTGTACTCAGGAGTATTCTACCTCCAAGCCCCACCCTCCAACCCTATTTTATTTTGTATTTGGAAACAGGGTCTCCCTAAGTTGTTGAGAGCCTCACTAAGTTGCTAAGGCTGATCTTGAACGTGCAGCCTTCTGTCTCAGCCTTCCGAGTGCCCAGAGAATTTTTTGATAGAAAGAGGCAATTCCTTCAAGGCTGGCCCAAATCAACCATCAGGTGATATGAGAGATTGGGGGGATCTTCCCAAAACAAATAGCAGGGGATTTTTAAGAGGACATATTAGCATTGGCCTGGCCAAGGAAGGGTTGGGGGCAGGGGAAGGGAGAAAAGTAGTTTGGTAGAGATGGCAGAGCTGCCAAGTTAATGGTTTTCACAGATTCGATTCCCTCAGAGGTGGAGGAAAGAAGAGGGGAGCGAGGTTAAAATTACTGAATGTATATGATCTAGTTGCTTTCTGATACACTGAGCACTAGGTCCTGTCAATAATGTGTAAAGCTGATGTTTTATACATGATGAAATGGAGATTACATGGCTAATAAGAATCCAAACAGGGATTCTACCTGTTTTCAATACTAACCCATGCCTGTGCTCTAATTCAGATTTTCATGAGATAGCACTTTCTCAATGGAATGTATGTAAACAGATATTTAAGCTGCAAAGCCTAATTAATACAGTACCTAGCACATAGTAGAGTATTACTATACTCAATAAAGTAAGTATTAGCAACTCAATAAAGTAAGTATTAGCAACTCTTAATGTGGTTTCTCAAACTGAGGTATATATCATCTGATCCCACAGTTCTTGACTATGGGGTGATTTTTGCCCTCCACAGGATATTTTAAGATATTTTGGAGATATCTTGGTTGCCACAAATGAGGGAACAGGTTCTACTGGCATCCAGTGGGTAGAAGCCAGGATATTGCTCAGTGTCCTACCACGCACAAGACAGCCCCACCATAAAGGATTGTCTGACCCATAATGTCCCTAGTGCCAGACATTGAGAGCTTCTGATGTAATCCAACACAATTGACAGAAGAAAAAAACAGAGACCCAGACAGAGACTTGCCCAGGGCCACACAGCTGGCTGGTAGCAAAGCGATGATGAGAAACATCCCCTGAAGCCTTCTGCAATGTTCTTTTTTTTTTTTTTTTTGCGGTACCAGGGATTGAACCCAGGGGTACACCCCCAGACCTATTTTTTATTCTTTATTTTGAAACAGGGTCTCACTAAGTTGCGGAGGGCCTCACTAAGTAGCTGAGGCTGGCCGCGAACCCATATCCTCTGGTCTCAGCCTTCCAAGTTCTGGGATTACAAGCGTGCGCCTCCATGCTACAATATTCTTGTGGAAGAACATTGACTTCAAGTTGCTGACCAGCCAGAGGGTTGCCTGCTATGAGAGGGATGGGTTCAGTGGGAAAGACTGCTCAATTATGTAACTTCAAGAGGACCACACCTGTTGCTCTCCAGTCTGGACCAGCCCTGAATAAGCAGCCAGGGTGGTTCCAGAGGATCAGGAAACCAAGACTAAGAACAGAGTGCTCACCTCTAGGCCACTACTGCCTGCCAGCTTCCCGCTCCACCCCTTCTTTCTCAGAGTTGCAAACCAAACGCAGTAACCCAGTCAGAGAAAGTTCTAATAACTAAGTAAGCAAGTTAAATATTAACATTGTGGGTTATATTAGGTCCAGGTAGAGACTCTGATTCTCTCTAAAATGTATTAGTCACATGCATTATCATTATCACCAACAACCATTTTTTTGGGGGGGCCTCAGATGTGCAAAGAGATGCACTGGGTCCCAAGAAAGATGGGCAGAGAGAGAAGCCAGTGTCTGTCAGTATCAAGGTGTATCTTTGACTTCAAGAAGCTCTCAGCTCAAGCATGAGAGTTTCCTTTGCAGGCGCCATCACAGAGCAAAGCCAGCATTGCAAACATGGGTAGAGGTAGATGGGTAAAACAAAACCATTAGCAAGACTTGCTTAAACATTAACATCTAACTCTAGCCCAAGAAGTTGAACTTCACCACTTAGATTATTGGGATCTGCCTTGCCTGGTGAACATTTTCTCTTATCCACTAAGCATCGTGGGGGACTTTCAATGTCCTGGACCGTATCTTTTTTCTGTTTGTCTATAAGTTTGTCTGTCTTTCTTATTTAGACAAGGTCTTACTTTGTTATTCAAGCTGGGCTCAAGCAATCCTCAAGTCTCAGCCTCCCAAGTAGCTGGGATTACAGGTGTACACCACCATGCCTGGCTCTTCCTGGACCATATCTAAAATATCAGGATAACCAGATGCACTATGAGATCTCATGTAACCAGAGAAGATCCCATGACCCTAGGATTCCCTAGGCTAAGCAGGTAGACAGAGGACCCTACACTTTGGCTACCCCAAGCCAGGGTATGGGATCTTTTATAGCACTCTCTAAGCTGCATCTCAGTGGAAGCTGGTGACCCAGGTTAACTCAACTCTGAAGATCAACTTTTATCTTGAAATGGCAATGAAAAATTAAACATCCTGATAACACCAAGTACTAATGGGTTTTATTTCCATTGCAACTGCTTCTGAGATGGATAATTCCCTTTTAGATTTTCATGAGTTCGGCCCAGAAAACAGATACTTAAGGCATTAAACATACAGGAGCCTGGGACACCAAGAAAACAGTAGATTCTATTTTAAGATTTGGCTGCTACAGCCAGTAAGGTAACTTAGGGAAGTGAGTGGGATTTGAATATATCAACCCTGACACTATGACAGCCTGGGAAATCAGAAACTATGAAAGTCATCCCAAGGCCTCCCGCTTGAATTTGGACATGGGTGTGAGCCTCAGTTTCAGCTCGTTGGGAAGGACTTCTCAGACTCTGAGCTGTCACAGTGCAATAAACAAAGGGAAACTAACTTCTAAATTCTGCCCAGTCAACTAAACATAAATCGTCAATTGACAAACGCCATCATTATATAAAAGAAAGAATGCTTTAACACCCCCACACGCAAAAAGGAATAGACTAAGAACAAAAGAAAAATTCCTCAAATTGAATATGTATAGCTGCATTAAAAACTTGCAACTTTATCCTTAGTTCTCACGTCACCCTGGACTGCACCCATCTGCAGACTAGAAAGAGGTACCACGAGTGTCCAGGGACCACTGGAGTTGGTGGGAAAGAATTAGGCTCCAGACCCAGCTTCAATGAGAAGGTCTCTCAGGACAAGGGCAGGGAGGGGTGAGGGGTAGCACTGGAGACAGGGTGGCCCTGTGAACACAGAGCACTGCTCCGTGGCCACACTTTCCACTCTGTAATGTCACACTCAATTGCCTGTTTAATGGCCCGTCCCTTCCACTGGGCTGCGAGTTCCTTGAGAGCAGCAACTATACTTTGTTGCCGAGCCACAGGGCTAATTAAAGGCAGGCCAGGGATGGTGGCATAGCAAGGGAGCATTGAAGGAGCAGTGGCAAAGCCCCAGGGACACACAGTGCTGCTTCACAGACCCGTGGGACTTGAGCATCAGAGGCCACATCCTCTGTTGCCTAATAGTGCGTGTTGTTCTGCCTGGTGTGGGCGGTCCTCCCCCACCCTCCCCAGCAGGCTCACCCTGAGCATCATCACCCAAGATAATCAAACACACCCCAAGAGGAGCTCGCTGGGGTCTGGTCTGTGGCCCAGCAAGGAGCCTGGGGACCTCTGAGCAGAGCTCAGCTCCTCTTGCATGGGCCCTGCAGAGGTCTGGGTGGGGGCCGTGCTGGGGAGGAGCCAGCCTCCTGCTCCCGCCCTATCCCCTAGTTTTCAGAAGAGCTCAGTCCCAAGATCTCCCATTTTCCCAGGCCCTTGCTCCTCACGGTCACTTTTTGGAATTGGTTCAAAAAACAAACAAAAGCAGACAGTGTTGCTAGCCGCCCTCAGGGTTCAGATCCAAGGCAACCACCCCTTCCCTGCAGAGAAAGTCTAGCCCACAGGGAAATAGATGTCCCTGCCTTTCAAGTTCTGTTTGGGATGTTTTGAGGGGTGTTTGTTTTTGACCAACCTGGTTTCTGGCAGGAGGTTGAAGCCCAATGCCCATCACAATTCCCACCAGCCCCACAGGGCTAGATGAAGGCCAAATGTGAAGCTTCCTATGTTATTACACTGTCCCAGGGGGAGGCTGGTTGGGGAAAGGGTGCCTGCCCACTGCTGGAGATCGCAGGAGCAGATGGAGGGCTTTCCTTAATGCTGCTGTGTGCGCCACCAGGAGCCCCATCCCACACCTAAAACGCTGCTAGCGGTTGCAGAACTTGATCCCACTAACGTGGGCTTAGCAAGGCTGCGTGTTCTGGGGACTGAATGGCGACGAGGAACTTTCCATTGCAACTCTACTATCACCTTCCCTCCTGACCTGGCGGGGCAGGGTGGAGGGGTGCCTTGGGGTACAATTTGCTATTCGAAATGGTCTCTTTGGAAATGCTCTCCATCTAGTCTGTTATTGCATAGCATCTCCATTCTTTTCTCAACATCCGATCTTCTATGAGTCCCCCATCCACTGAGGAGCTTTTGAATACACAATTCAAGAGGAGAAGAGTGGCATGCCTGGAAATCTCAGTCCTACTCCATCTTCACACAATTATTGTTCCCTTGGGGCATCACTGGCTGAAACACCAGTGCTCCTGGGAAGTCCTACTACAGCTCATGCTCAGCAAGTGATAGGAGAGGATTCACTAACAGCAGATGGCAAGATGAGGCCCCAGGTAGGGGAGAGAAGGAGAAGGACTTGCTAGGCTTCTGGAGGTCAAGGGGACAGGGTCCCCCACACGCCAGGTGGGGGCCTGTTAAGGATGCTGACATCACCACATCACCGCTCTTTCAGGAGCCTGACACTAACCATTCTCTTTCATCACCCTGCTCGCTCAGCCTTCCCACCATCTCTCAGAGCCGCTGGCTCTGTCTGGAAAAAATGCTAACCAGCTCCTTACAAGAGCCGTTCACCAACGTCCTGGCCTGAGAGCCCACAAAAGACACTGTGTGCAGCGCCCAAGGAACACGGTGCTCCCGGGGGAGGTGGAGTGGGCAGCCAAGGACCCGGGTCGTCCCCTGTCCTCAGTTCCCTGCTCACCTCCCAGCCTTTCTTCCTGTTCTCAGAATTTCACCAGCAGGGAACAGCGCCCCAGGTGGGTTCTGCAACCAGGCTGCACACACGGGACTTGGGGAGAAAGGACACAGAGAACTGCATCCAGGGAGAGGACAGAGTCCCTGCCAAGCGTTTCTGAGAGGAGCGAGCACAGGGAAGTGGGTCACTTTCCAGTGGAGGAAGTCGGAGGAAGGTACTGAGAGAAAGCGGATCCCAGGAGACAGAATAGGCCAGTTCTTGCTCAGGGCCCAGCCCCTCTCCAGGCTGGGAGGGGGAGCACTAGGTAGGGAGTCCCACAGCTCTCTCCTACCCTATGGAACAAGAGGATCGTGTGATGCTCAGGGCAGACAACTCAGTCTTGGAAACCATTCAGTCCAGCTTCTGCATTTGTTCGCACACACTCTGAGCCCGAGAGAGAGCAGGTTCTTGGCCAGGCTGGCACGCACTGCACCCTGGTTGTATCCTGGTAGAGGTGGGATGTTAGGTGCTCACATGCCGTTGGTTCATCAAACAGCCTTTCCCTGACTGGCTCCCAGCCCCTCTGAATTGGGTCCTTTGTTCTTTTTCTCCTGACAGAAGGGAATGACCTATTTATTGTGTGATGTTTTTAACACCTGTTTGCCCTGTTCAGCTGTGACTTCCACAGGGCCAGCAGCTCTCTCCACCTCTCTCTTCACTCCATCCCCAGTGCCTCACACACAGTAGGACCACCGGCAGAATCTCTATCCTCAAAGCATTCCATGAGAGGAGTATTGCACCCATTGTACAGAGGGAGAAACTAGGGTTTCAACCATTTCGATCACAAGTGGGAAAGCAGGCTGCCCCTGTGGATCTGAATGACCCTTCTTCATGCCCTGCTACTTTCCTAACAAAAGAACCAGAGTCCCTTAGGCTGGGGGCCTTGGTTAGGGCTTTTCTAAATGTGATGTTCTAGGACCCAATGCCCCAAGACCATTCCCCGAGACAGGAGGACAGGGGGAGTGGTCCCTTAGGACTGAGGGCAGCCCAGAGCAGGGTCCCTGGGCAGGCATGAGTATGGACCCTCAAGCACCAGCAGCCAGAGAAGGTGCTAGCTCCTGGCTACAGGCAAGGAAGACGAGGCTGCCCCAGGGACAGACAGAGGGGCGGGAACACCTGTCTGACATGATAGTAGAGGGGACCAGTCACCAGGATGCAGTGAGCCCAAAGGTAAGGGTCTAGGGAAAGCCCCGCCATGTGGAGGAGGCATGGGCTTAAACGCTAAGTGTGACCGAGTCTCAGCTCCAGCACTATGGGCTCTGTTAGTCTCTGTTTGCTTATCTAATATATAGGGTGGTGCGAACCCCTCCATCTCTTGAGGATAAATGAGATTCTCCAGGACAAAACACAGGGGCTGAGACACAGCGAGCATGCAGGCAAGGCTAGTTCCCTTAAGCCTGTCCTGCAGGCCAGACTGGAAGCCCCTCTCCATCTTTAAGAGAGACTGGAAACAGTGGAGCCGGGCACTGAAGGCAGACGAGGGCCGGTGAGGAAGGCAGACCCTGACCCTGACCGAGGACAGGGCTCAGCACGGAAGCATCCCGGCCCAAGGTCTGCGTGCACCGTGTCCTCAATGCCGAGCACGCCGCCTGGCACGTGGAGGCTGCTCACAGGCTCAGCTTCACGAGCACGCCCAGCCCCGCGTGTGAGAGAGTCGCCGTGTTCCCACCATCTGCCTGCCATCATTCATTCATTTTTCATTGACTCAGTCAGCCCGTGTGGCCCCATGGAATGCAAGCACGCGCTCTGCAGTCTGTCACGTTCTGAGCCCACTCACACATGTCCTCCACTTACAGTTCACCCATCTGCTAAATGGGTTGACACCCACTTCACCGGTTTGTGGGGATTGAGTTCATTAGTGTAAAGCACTCAGAAGGCTGGACGGGCCAGGTGGAAGTCACTCCATCAAGGTTGTCATGACCAGTAAGAGTCTACTGGTGGCAGACGTTGCTGGGCTCCGGGGGCCCGAATGGCAAGTAAGGTAGGCTCCTGCCTTCGCAGAGCTGCAGTCTAAGGAAGGCAAGGGATCAGAAACTGGCAGTCACAAGACACATGGTGGGGTCCAATAAGGGGAGTTCAAGGCATCCCAACCTTGTAGCACAGGAAGTGGATTTGCTCAGAGAGACCTGGCTCTTCTCTCGACTTGGCCATCCCCGGGCACAGGGTAGCATAGCAGGGAGAAAGCTCCAAGCCCAAAGGATAAAGGCTAATAGGATTTCACCGTGGTCAGTGCAAAGAACTGAAAGAATGTCTGTACAGTGAGACAGAGATGGAGAAGGTGAGGGAGTTAGCCAGAGAGGCAAGCACAACCCAGACCATCCAGAGATGCCAGAGGGAGCAAATGTCCCCAGAAGAGCAGAGAAGAAAGAGGCCCAGGAGGGAGGACCCCTGTGAGGGCTTGTCCTGCATGTCTCACCAGGCCCCCGGAAATCATGAAGGGAAACAGGAGTCACTCTGATGAACTTCTCAAACCTGTTACTCTGAGTACGCCCAGGAAGCCCAACGGGGCCCCACAGAGGAAGCTCCCTGGGGATTCACAGTGGGAGCAGGAAAAAGAGGCCTCCATCCATGGAGCCCCGTGTGGGACAGGGCCATGGTCTCCTTCCACAGCAGCTAACACTGTAGTGACCACCTGGATAGGAACGCTCACGAATCAAGACGACACAATGGAAATACTTGGGGAGAAAGACAGGCACCAAGACTAGGAAAAGAAAACTCCCTCGCCCTCCTCGCCCTGTTGGCAGGGTTATTTCTTAACCTACCATGCATAAACGGGGAAATCCGTTTTAAGAATCCCAATGTACCGTAAAAGCATTCTTTCCCACTCAACACTAAAATAAAACTTTTTGTTGTGGTTGTTGTTTTTACATCATATTCTCCTCTCCTCAGTCAACTCCAGCCAAACCTAATAATCAGTGGGACAAAGTTGGCCCTTTCATCTGTCTTCGTTCCAGGTGTTAAATCCCTTCTGGCCCAACATGGAGCCCAGCTTTCGTCTGCAGCGGGAAGTCCTTTGGCACAAAGCTGTCTGCCTAACACTGCTGTGAGTCAGGCATGGTGGTGCACACTTGTAATCCCAGTACTTAGGAGGCTGAGATAGGAGGAGCGCAGGTTCACAGCCAGCCTCAGCAACTTAGTGAGGCCCTCCACAACTTAGTGAGACCCTGTTTCCAAATAAGAAATAAAATCATGATGAGGATGTAGCTTGGAGGTAGAATGCCCCTAGATTCAATCCACAGTACAAAGAAAGAAAGAAGGGAAGGGAAAGAAAGAAGGAAGGAGAGAGAGAGAGAGAGAGAGAGAGAGAGAGAGAGAGAGAGGAGAGAAGGAAGGAAGGAAGGAAGGAAGGGAGAGAGAGAGAGAGAGAACAAGAGAGAAGGAAGGAAGGAAGGAAGGAAGGAAGGAAGGAATGAAGGAAGGAAAAGAAAGAAAGAAAGAAAGAAAGAAAGAAAGAAAGAAAGAAAGAAAGAAAGAGAAAGAAAAAGAAAAAGACTAGTGCACTGGGGATATGGTGGGGATGAGAAAGGACTTCACAGGTCAATCTCGTATCCCAGGCAAAGTGGGAAGCAAGCTCAGAAACGAGGTGCTCAGCTGTACCCTCCTGCTCCCTGGAGCCAATATCATCACTAAGGTGGGCACAAGGACTTGTACCACCCAGCAGAACTTTTGAAGGCCATGTCCCATTCGCAAATCAGATTTCAATCTATTTAGCATTTCAAGCTAAAGCGATTGGATTTTTTTCATAAGTATTCAAAACCCTTTTAGGAGTTTGGGGTTCTGAGCCAGGGTGAGGGATTACACACAGGCCAAAAGAATAGCTAGACCTCAGGAAGGCTTTCATGCGGAGCGAAGGCATGCACACAGATATGAGGACAACGTCACAAACAGCCTTACACCTCTCCCAAGCTGCAAACGAGTCATGCCAAAGAGAATTCCACAGAATTCCAAAACTGAGTTCTCCTTCATTCTGTTTTCTCCCTCCACCTGCGTTTGCCTCTCATGAGCCCACTTGCTTCCCCAGCCCTCCCTCCTACCCCCACATCTAACATCATGACATCCTAAGAAATTTCCCCCCACCACCAATTTTTAAAATACCTGTATCCTTGACTCTGGTGTTTGAGGATTTCTTCCCAGTCAGTCGATTAGCAAAGCTGACCAGAGACTCCAGAGAAGACAGACCCAGGCGGTGGATGAATAAGGAGCCCCTCTGGGCGCCTCTCTGGGTGACAGGGGTTGCAGGACTTTGGGTACTCTGCAGTAACCTCAGAGAAAGCTCCCTGGCAGCAGCAAACGTTCCCGGCACAGTTTTGAAACACCACAGGAGGAAGAAGGCTATTTCATCAAATAATAACCAGCCGGAGATAAGGCCTGCTAGGCTGAGCCTGGCCAGCCAATCACAGGCATCCTTCTGACTGCAAGGACGGGCTGCCCAGACTTCTGGAGTGAGTCTCAGGGCTTGTTATAATTTAATGATGCAGTGGGTGGTGTCTTCTTGGCATTGCCTGGTGGGGAGTTTCTAACTGGAGAGTGAGGCTCCCAGCTCAATAACCTCATTCTCGGGGGAGGTGCCTGGCTCAGTGGCCGCAGCTGCGCATCCTGAGCGGTTCCGTGGAGCTCCAGGCTCCCAGCCCAGCTCCTGCTAATTTCCAAGAGTTCTCACTGCTGCCAGGGAGGTTGTCTGGGGCTGACTGGTGCTGGGGTTACCATGGAGTGAGCATGTTTGATACCAGATGTATAGCTCCATGATGGTGACCCTGGAGAGGTCATGGCAACCCTAGCGACTTGATCTCACATGTTGGGGATGCTCAATGCCCCATTTCTTAATCTGCAGTGATTACTGAGGTGATTTTGAGCTGCCCCATTTCCCAGTTGCCCTTCCTTTCCAAAGCTATCATTGCTCTTTAAGGCTAGAAGAGGTATTGTAGGTTTGCGGGGCTTAGCAGGCCTGGAGGAGGAGGATGGTCCTACATCTTGCTAGCCCTGTGATCTGGCTGAGCTGCTGCAAAGGAATCCCAGCCCCTGGTGGGCTCGTACAGGCCCTGAGGAGATAGATGCAGAGAGACTCCTAAGTGATATTGATATGCTACAGCTCAATATTTAAAGGAACCTAAAGGGAGCCCTTTGGTTATGTGAATAACCATTCATGCAACAAATATTTATTTCACAGCTCCTATATTAGAGACAATGTTCATCACCAGAGGTATCAAGGTTACTCAAACCTGGCACGGCTTCCCTGCTTTCATGAAAGATGTCACAGCACAGGAGGAAGGAGTTCATTAAAGAGGTTCTTAGGGCAATGGAATTGATGGTGGTGGTGGGGGGAAGGAGGCTTGTTATGACGGGATGGGCCTGTCCAAAGAGAACGAAGGAAAAGCCCACAGTGGTGGACAGGAAGTGGTCCAAGTCAGAAGGTTGAACAGAATCAAACATTCTCCCAGGGAACTCCCTGCAAGGCTAACACTGGGTAGGGGCAGAGGGGAGTAAAAAAAAAAAATATATATATATATATATATATACATATATATATATATATATATATATATATATATATTAGTCTCACTGAGATATAATTCACACACTATACAATTCACCCATTTAAAGTATACAATTAAATGATTTATAGTGTATTCACAGAGTTCTGCAGTCATCAGCAAAATCGACTTGAGAAATTGCCAAGAAGAATATTATGAAAAAAGAAACCCCTTTCCATTAGCACTCACTCCCCATCCCTCTCTCCTCCTTACCCCTCCCCCCAAAAAAAATCCCTTGCCCAGCTCGAGGCAGCCAGTGATCTACTCTGCAGATTTGCTTATTCTGGATATTTCATGCAAATGGAATCATAAGCCGGTGACCTTTGTGACTGGCTTCTTTCCCTTAGCATGTCTTCAAGGCTCACTTCTTTCCTTTTTATTGCCAAATACGACTCCATTGTACGACTACGCCACAATTTGTTTATCTATCCTATCCATCCATTGATGGACGTTTGAGTCATTTAGACTTTTTTCTACTATGAGTAACAATATGAGAAACATTTATATATAAATCTCTCTTCCCTTTTATGCACAAATTCACAAGCCCACAGCAGGAAAATAAGAAGGAAACAGCAGGAGAGATAACTAGCCATTAAAGGGCCCCCCTCCAGCCAGGAGCTATAATAGCATAGCAGTGACTGAGCCCAACGCTGGCACAAATTTTTACATCACATGAAGCACAGTTGCACGTTTAATCTTCCCCACTACCATGGGGAGAGGCAAGAGAAAGGTATTATTTTTATTGTTTCAAATAGGAGGTCATAGAATATCAGAAGATTCGAGTAATTTGTCCAAAGCTACGCAGTCAGGAATTAAAACGAGAAGTGAGTCTTGTGTACTTTTGACTCCAGCTCTTCTCACACAAAACAGCTCTTTATTCTCCTACATATTCAGTCTTGGCTTTCAGGATGTTTACTTCAAGGAGGGGGAAAAAAGAGGAAAGAGATAAGAAAGGACAGTTAGGCCAGTGAATAGTTGTTATTGTTGGCACTTGTGAAAATTTTATGTAAGACTCAGAAGGATGAAATAGCTCATCTAAAATAGCAAGCCGGCCATCGACGGGTCAAAGGCAGGCGCTATCAGAGTCCCAGACATAGGCTAGACCAGTGTGCTTTCTTCCTTGCACCTGGCTGAGAGCAGAGCCTCCGCCAATGTCTTGGTTGTTCAAGCCGGAGGAAGGGGGACTTTGGACAAAGTCACTGCAGGTTAACATGGGCCGGGATGAGGATGACCCCATATAAGGCAGCCGATGCCAAAGGGGATCAGGGAGCATGAACATCTGAAAATGCAGGGGAAATGGCTACAAAGAGCAGAAGAGCAAAAAGAATGTGGGAAGGTTTCCACTGACCGGCTGGCCAGGTTCCCAGTTTGACCTGTGGCCAGGAACGTTCCATCCGAACCCTTGAGGTCATTTGATCAACAATCTGAGCAGATGCACTGGGTGGAATGGTGTGGGAAAAATCAGCCAGAGACAGCAAATATGGTGACTGAGAGCTAGAGTCCTCCCAGATTCCCATCACCTGGATTCCCATCCAATCCCAAAGTCCACAGCGCTGGCAGAGCTCCACAGCGAAGGACCTTCCTAGAAGTAGGAGGGAAATTTTTCCATTGGGGAGAGAGGAGGCCAAGCGGGCCAGGTGAGCACAGGTGACAGGGCATGGCCGCAGGTCACCTGGGGTGGCAATTCCAGTGAAAAGTGCTTCTCACCTGGGAGTAGGGATGCTGGGATGGATAGCAGGGGCATGGGGGTACCAGAAGGACCGGGCATCTCACAGTTCCTGGACCTTGATTGGTTACACCCAGATCATGTCAGCTTTGTTTGGTTTCCCTTTTATTTGTTTGGGCTTCTGACTCAGAATTCGATACACATCTGGCAAATCACTGCGAGCGATTGGCATAGAGAATGTCACTGTAGTTTTGAGTGGATATGTGTGTCGGTGCTGAGAATTTTGTATTTTCTTGGGGAGTGAAAGAGGAAAACAAGCTGAGAGATTGATTCTCAAAGATACATTTTTATAAATTTTATTAAAGAATTTTGTTAAACCATTGTTCCCCCCCCAAAAAAAAAAGAAAGAAAGAAAAGAAAAGAAAAGAAAAGAAAAAAAATAAAAAAGCTCTCTAAGGTTAGGAAATGGTCCCAAGCTAGTTCTAGGCCCCACAGTTGTCTGGGCTCTAAGATTCTCTTCTGGGAAAATCAAAGGACACCTTTAAGTCAGCTCCCTCTGCAGAGCACCAGGTCGTGATGGGCACCAGGATGTGGAACGAGGCCAACACATACCAATAGGTTCAGCTCAGTGAGAGGAAACAATAGCTCTTGATACCTATCATGGGCCATGTCCTAGATGGATGCTTCTGTCACATTTCCTCTACAAAAACTGTGTAGGGTAAGGGATATTTCAGAGAATGCAAGAATAGAACTCAGAGGCCAATTAACTTGCTTGCATTCACACCATTAATTTAATAAGGAGTGGAGCTGGGATTTGAACTGAAGGCCATCCTACTCTAAAACCCATCACCATTCCATTTCTATTTTATGCTGCCACTCAGAATTCTTAGGTGCATTTTCTTTCTGTCTCACAAGCTGCCACTTATTCCCCTTCTCATTCAATGACTTTTCTAGAATGACCAAAATCATGTGTGTATGTGACAGTTTCACATATATGCATCTAGATCCATACTCATACTTCCCTGGGAGAACACATCTCTCTGTGTGTATCTTTGCTTGTAGCCACGTTTATTCTGTTGCCTACAGAGAAGGAGATGAGTGGCTTTAGTTTTACTTTTCTTGAGGCTGTGTAGAGTCTGTCCTGGGACAGTTGGCCTGTGGTGGGCTTCCTGTTGTATGTAAGCCCCTGAATAGAGAAACTGGCTCCTATGATCAAGGAAATTACCCAACTGTAAGCATTTCTGATACCTTTTCCTGGGATAAGTCTTTCATTTCAGAGAAGGATTTTTGTACAAATTTCTATGGAAGTGGACACTTAACAATGGTACCCATCGATGTACATGTCATGATTAAACAAATATCCTTTTTGATTTGGGCTAGACCTGCAGTGCCTGAGGATAGATCCCATACTCACATACACAGACTTGTCAACTGAATGTGGGTACTGCCCAGTGTGTCACCAATTCAAAAGCATCTTAGCACCTGGCAGTATGTAAATGATAAAAATGGGTTAGATGCATCTAATGGGGAGTAGTGGGGACTGGGGTCAAATGGAGAGTATATATTCCAACTAAGGGCACCTACCACCTCCAGCCAAATATTGCCAGGGGACAGTGTAGGTCCAACGTAGTAAGATCTTTTTAACTTCAAGGGAGGCGGGAAGTGTGGATTCATGTGAAATCTCCAATTTTTTAAAAGTTTGGCAACTGTTCAAAGAAATTAAATATCTTTCAGTTCAAAAGGCCCACACAGATTTGCAAGATAAATTCAGCCCCTGGGCTGCCAGTTTATGGCCTCTAATGTGGACAAAACACGCATTTGCAGACATGCATTTACCAACTCTTGCACAGTGACCAAAGGCTCTAAACAAACTGTGAGTCAGGCTTCCAGACAGCTGATGGGTTTGTCCCTCTTGTTCCTTAGTCTAGAGTCATCAAAATGTGGACAGAGGACCCCTGCATCAGAAGCCTGTGGGTATTTATTTATTTATTTATTTATTTATTT
>PVJS01046213.1:0-15913 GCA_004027185.1 Glis glis | reverse complement strand
ATCTATCATCTATCTATCTATCTATCTATCTATATATATATATTTTTGGTAGTGTAGGTTGAACCCAGGGGCATTCTACCTCTGAGCTACACCCCCAGCCCTTACTTTTTATTTTGAAACAGGGCCTTACTAAGTCACTGAGGACCTTGCTAAATTGCTGAGATTGGCCTCAAACCTGTGATCCTCCTGTCTCAGCCTCCCAAGTACTGGGATTTCAGGCATGCACCCAGCTTGTAGAAACAAAACAACACAAAACAAAATGAAGTCAACCCAGAGCCTAAATTGCTTATTCTAACTTGACTTCTAAATCCCAGCCTAATGACTCCTCCAACTCCAACCCAAGCATCCTGCTGACTGAGTTGAAATCACGTGACATCTTGGCTGTGTGGTGCTTTGCAAGTGCTTCCCTGTCAACCCGAATGCCTTTATGGTTGTGCATGTGCAGAGAGTTAAGAACGCCATGGTTTGTGTTTTTCAGTGCTTTGTATTAGTGTTGAGTCGTGACTTTCTCCCCTGGGCATGCTGCCTCCTAAATGTTTTGAATGTCTCTTACAAGCACAACAGATAAGGTGACGATTCTACTGGCACTCACTTAATCTTGGAGATCATAAACTTAAAGTGTACAAAATAACCACCTTCAAGTTAATTCATGTGTATCAAGGGTGGAACAGTGCTGGTCTTTGGTAAGGAGATATGGATTATGGGAGGATGAGGGAGCCTTCCAGGATACTGGACTTGTTCAACATCTTGATATACATTTGGCATCTTGCGTATGTACAATGCATATATGTAAACAATAACCTGTGAGCTCTACACTCAAGACCTGTGCTCTTTACTATGTTTGCACAGGTCAATAATAAAACAAAAGCAAACACAATCTTTTTCCAAAAGATCTGAAACTTTGATTCTTGAAGAGCTAAGAAAAGGATTCCTTGATAGAAGAATGATGGCTACAGCATCTTTTTAAAAGAAGACTATTTCGTGGACTTGGGCAGTAGGGATGGGCATAGAGGTTCGCTCAAGGAGTAATTACTTGGCTCGTGGGAGGCGAGTAGGCCAGGCCATGTATTGCAGGCTTCAGAGTTGTTTGGAGACACGTGGAGTCAGCTCTAGGGTCTGCGTTGAAGGTATCAGTGGCAGTGGGTCTCGCATATAGAGACGGTGAGGGATATTGTCACACATGAAGATTACTGAGAAGTGTGTCTGAGAGCAGTACTTCCTGAGATAGAGTGTGGGTACTGGGACTGGGTCAACAAAAAAGTCATATTGTGATGCAAATAAAAGGAAGACTACATAGGAGGGGCAGCTCTACAGTCATGATGCAGGCTGTCCCTAGAGAAGGAGATTTTTAACCTGGAACAACCTCTGTGCAGAGGACCCTGTTGAGAACAGTCAGTTTCACCATTTCCAATAGCTTGGGGGGGGTGAGCACCTCCATTCTGACTTGGAGGTTGGATCTTGATGGCACTGGAAGATTCCACTATAGGATAAAGGCAAGAAATAAGGAGCAGGGGCCGTTCCTCCCCAACATTATCCCACCCCACCAATGTGTGAGGTATGTGTCCATGAGACCTGAAGGTGAGGCTGGAGTCAGGGGCAAAACCACAGACGTACCTTATTGAAATAAGTATCTCACTTGACATCCCAGGTAGCAAGGATATCAAGCCTGAAAATCCCATGTAGCTACTGGATGGCCTGTGGGAGAAACTGTGAGGCACCTCATGCCCAAGCCCCTGGAGCCATGATCTCCTCTGTTGGAGCACAGCCAAGAAAGACAAGTGGGGCTGCAGGCTTATCTACCCAAGCGACGTTCCCTGGAGTGCCACCATGCCAGAGAGAGAGGCATCTTTATGCAGGTTGCAGATGAGTCTGCACTGAGGGGCATGAGCTAATCAGTGTGTCTGAGTTGGGGAAGTTGGTGACAAGCTGCCACGTTGCTTTGGCAGCTCCCTTTCTGAACAGGTGGCAACCGACTGACAGGCATTCTCGGCAGTGGAGGAGGACATCTGTGCTTTTCACATTGCGGAATACTGGATCTCTCCAAGGCACACATTTGGGAGAACAGCTGAACTGCCTTCGCGGTCCTCGTGTTATGGTACAAACACCCACCTGACGCACAAACACGAGAGAAGTGTGGCTTTACGCTAGGACCGGTTATGGCCGATTTGTAAAAACCCAGACAGGAACTGTATGAATGGAGACTGCAGACGTTACGAGAAGACATCTCAGCCATTAAAAGAAGCACAATGATAAACAGAGAAAATGTACCACTGTCACCAAAATCGACACCAAAGCCAATTGGCAATGTTTTCTTGTTGGTACACACGCACACACACATACCACATAATTGGAGTCTCTAGAACAGACCTGTTTTCAGCATGAAATAAACAAACTGATTCACAAGAAAAGATACTCTTGCAATCATAGAAGAAATCATATCATGATTTCTAATTCTAGGTCGGTTAACCAGCAGCCTCCCCACCCTTGACGTGGGAGTGTTTATGATTTACAGGTGACCATCGATAATGAAAGCCATCACTGGATCGGAACTGACAATCAGACCAGGCATCTAAATTAAACAGGAATATGAGTCTCTTTCGAAGGATCCATTACACTGAAAGAATTCGGCGCAAGACGCCACGATGTATATCGAGAACGTGTCAGAGCAGGATTCAAACTGTGAACAAAATGGGAAATGTCTCAAAGTGCCCTCAGAATTAATTAGAAAAATTAGAAGAACACTGAACGATGAGCCACTGTGTGGAAGAGACGGGCGCTCGGAGGGTCAGCCGGTTACATGTTTGAAGGCCATAGCTAGCTAGCACGAGAGGCCATGCCCAGCATGTGTCCATTAAAGAGGGGACCTAGAAGCCACCAAGAGCTCTGGGGAGGGAATCTGTGGGAGAAAGGTTTGGTTGCTGTTATGCAGGGATTTTTTTTAGAGCCATTTGCTGACTTTAACAAACTGTCCCTCCCACAATCACAATCAGAAGGTTCTCTCTCTCTCTCTCTCCCTCCCTTCCTCCCTCCCTCTCTCTCTCTCTCCTGTTTCTTTCCACCAGGAGGTAAAACCACTAAAAAAATGGTTGAAGATATAGCTTTAGAAGTCACTGGTGGGACCAAAAAGGGTCATATATCAAGAAATCTGTAGTCTGTTTTTGAACATAAGTAGGTAATTCTAAAGGCCATTAGGACAGCAGTGTGAACCTGCCTATTTTTTCCCTATGGTTTTCTTCGATAAAGTCTTCTATCCTGTGCCAATTAGACATTCCAGGCAGCATTAAGTTGAAGACGTTGGAGCATCTAATGCTTAAAGGTACTGGCTGAGAAACCTAGAAGGCCCACCATCACTATCTCCCTTTGTGAAGAGCTTCTCATTCTTTCCTTGTACCTCATGACCCAGCGGCAACTGGTCCCAAAACAATCATAGATATGGGGGTAGTGGCCCATGAAGTGCCCTGGCCCAATAGGCTGTTCTACACCACGTGGTGAATGACCACTCAGGTCCTTGTAGTGTGGGACTTCAGACCTGTTGAGGGGTTCAAAAGCAGATGCTGTGAACCACAAGAAAGAAGGTTACGATGCTGAAACCATGAGTCCACAGGGGCGAGGAGGAGAGAACAGGGATCTGGTGCCAGCAGAGGTAGAAATGGAAGCACAGAGAGAGATCAGTGGGTCTTTTGGAAACTCAGGCTAGAACTTGGTGGGTCTGCTGGAGCAGGGACAATAGATCTTAGCTGCTGAAGGAGTGAGAAGGTGACCCAGTCACTCCATGAGACGAGGACAGGCTGCCCACCCATTAGAGCTGCTGAATGACCCCAAATGGTGCTCCAGTTCTTTCTGATGCCTAGCTGTGTGCTTCTGAGACTCTTCACATTTCCCTGGGTATTGTTAAAATAGATTCCATTAACGGAGGTCAACTCAGACCATCTTGGCTCCTTGTAACCTGAAATTACCCCCCCGATACCCTAGCATCATAGTTCCAATCATGACAGTGAGCCCTGCTCATGGTACATTCGCTGGTGTATCACGTGGCCTCATGATAGGACAATCAAGCCCACTGTGTTGTGTTCACTGGGAACAGGTGGCCCCTTTCTGGATTTCTCAAAGGATGTTCTAATTGGAGCTTAGGGGACACATCCCTACAATGGGAGCCGGCATTCATGCCACAGTGCCTGTGGTCCAGGGACATCTACAATTTCATCTGCATGGTATTTGTAGCCATGGTGACGAGCTAAAGGCACATGTCTATATATTCACACTTAGCTGTTTATGTGCAGCACACTCCAGGTCTATAGGTCATGGCCACTTATATAAATAGCAGCAGCAGCGCAAGATAAATCTGTGGGTACCTTTGTCTCTGAGGATGTCTGTGGTGTTGGGCACATTTTGCTTTAAGACGTAACTGTTCACACACACAGGATCTGCCTGAGGAATGCCACATGGCTTAATATGAGACCTCTCTGCAAAAGTGCTTTGGCTGGTGGTGGCTTCACAGTGGCACCTACTCCACGAGATTGACAGCCGCACATCCATTCTCCTTCAGTCCCTAACCCGGCTCCCGCGGCTTTCCATTACCAAAGTGTCACTTACAGACAATGTTATGATTTAACTGGAGGCACCATTTCTGGGGGGGGGGAGAAGGAATTACCCTTGAAGAACAGATAGCGAATGCGTATCTCCACAAAAACACCTTAGCGAAGAGACATGGGGGACGCTGCCTCCATTTGGGGAAAAATGTCATCAATTGAATTGGCCCAATTTTAGACGAAAGTCAATGGATACACAATCGGCATTTTCTCGTAATATTTTTGACATTTCTTCCGAAAGTAAAATAAGAAATCCCAAAGGAATAAACTGGGGTTTGTGCTCCTCCAAGGAAGACATGAAGGGGATAGTCATTCATTTCCTCATTTATTAAAAAAAAAAAAACCTGGTCTGCTCTGAAAATTGTTTTCTTTATTATAAAAACAACAAAAGGTGTATGTGGGGGGGTAAATAGGGAAATATGCTTATTGTTTGAGTCAGTGACAGGATTAATAAAAGTCTGATGAATAAATAAACAGATATGAAAAATGGCTACAGTTTTCTTATCACTCATTCTCCAACCATTTTCTCCTTTCCTTCTTTTGAATCCCCTCCTTGCCTCTCCACCCACTTCCCCAGCTTTGGGAAGGAAGTATCATTTTAATCCTAATGTTTCCTTCTCCTAGCTGTAGAATAAACCATGGCAGGATGATACGGCGCAAGAGGAAAGACACAAGTGAACTCGAATCCAGGAATTCACCTCAGCTTTTTTGTTTGTTTGTTTTTGAAAGTGGGAAACCCCCAAATATCCATGTCCAGCCTCAACCCCCGGATTCTTCTCCACACTGCTTTGCTTTGGATTTTACTCCTCCACCAGAGTCTACCTAGGCTTCTGGACCAGTTTCTCCATTTTCCTAGAGCCAATCAAATAGTGAGTGCAAAAATATGGTAGTTAAAAAAAAAAGAAAAAAGAAAAAGAAAAACAAGATAATTATCAGAAGGAAGGAGGGGGAAGGAAAGAGAAGGGAAAAAAAATCAAGAGATATGACAGAAGGGAACTGGGCCAAATGGAAACAAAGCAACACGCTGGACCCACCTGGAGAGCACATCGGACGCCAGGCGCTCTCAGCCAATCGCCGGGGTCTGCGGCGGGGAGGAGAGTCGGCATGGGTTCATTTGGCCGAGAAGTGTGTTTCATAAACCTTACGGTGCAGCTATGAAAGCTATCAGGATCTTCCCACGTTCCCTGTCCTTCCGTGGAGATTGGCTGCTGGAGGGGTGGGTGGGGGGAGAGAGGTGGGGAGTGGAGGTGGAGGGGGAAGAGGACGGTTGGGTGGTTGAAGGGGGAACGGGCTCGGGTGGGAAGCGGAATCGCTCAGGAATTTATTTTAAGTGCATATACAAAATGAAGCGAGGAGGGGTGGGGGAATAGCCCCAGTGTATTCCTTCTAGGTCATGTGAGGGAGCCACTGGCAAAGATAATAATATATGAGGGGAAAGAGAGGGGGAAAGAGAGTGGAAGAGAGAGAGAGAGGGAGGGAGGCAGGGAGAGAGAGAGAGAGAGAGAGAGAGAGAGAGGCAAAAGGCTTTCTATTATTCGGGATACTGATGAAGCACACTGAGGCAGCTGGAAGATTAAATTAAGTATTATATCTGCTGACCCTATTGCTATGGTTACCGGACAGCGGAAAATATTAATCAAGCCAAGCCTTTACAGATGAATGTGCTTGAAGAAATACAATAAATATAAATATATATGTACAACCTCCCCGCTCTGCTGTCTAAACGCAGAATGGCAGCAGTACACCTCCTGATAGTGGAGATAAACAAATGAAAAAAATAAAAAATAAAAAAAAATGTCTGGCCTCTCCGGGGCGCGGACGTCACTCCGGGAGAAGGGTGGCGACGTGGGGCTGGCCACTTGCTCTCTTGCTCTGTGACTGGTTTCTCCCCCTTTCCCCCTTCCACAATGAACTGTCCTCTGGCTTGATTGCAGAGTCAAGGGGCGATTTGTCTCCTTGTTCCAAGAAAACCTGTCCACTAGCCACCTCCCGGTCACCCTTACACAAGGACTAAAGCTGACACACACAGAAGGGAAAAAAGGGGTGTGGGGGGGACAAAATACATATAAATAAAAGCACAAGCCCAGCGGGTCAGGGGAAGAATGCAGCCATTCCAGTCTGTTCTGCTGTGTGTTTGAATGAACCAAGACGTAATGACCTCAGCAGGCTTGAAACTGAGATTCTCACCACTGGTTCTTGGTCTGATCACCTGAGAATCCCAGATTTTACCTCTTACTGTTCCCCCAGCAGTAGGCACAGTGGGGCTTTCCTGCCTGCCTTGAAATGGACTATCACCGTTCCCAGGATGGAAAGTTGAGGCGCCACAGAGTAGAACCCAGGAGCAGGGGCGCGTTAGCACTCCTGGGCTCACTGGAGCAGAACCTCTCCTGCTGGGTGTGCCAGGACTGGTGGCTCACCCCCTGGACCTTCTCGATTCCCTTCCACTCAGTATTTTCTGAGTCCCTGGTCTATTAGAGGTGCCCTGCTGATGACATGGGTGTGGGGGGGTATTCTGAAACAACACAGAAACTCAGGAAGTCCCACTATAATGATCCGAGAGTCTGGGAGGAAGTGGCCTGGAAGCTCATCTCATTCAAACCTCACCATTTTGCAGAGAAGACAACAGAAACTCAGAGTGGAAGAAGGATTTGCTTAAGCGCTTCAACTGATTTGTTATAGACAGAATCTTACAGAGTCTTCGAAGTCCTGGGCCTGCTCTGATACGAGATGCCAGGATTTTTAAAAACAAGTCTGTGTGTCCTTTCATGAAATGCTACTGGTTCAAAACTCCCATGTTGCTACCTGGACCTGGTATTTTAGGGATGTCTGAGAAATCCCCCCATTCTTACTTCTACCTCCCACACCCTCCTGATTCTGTCCCCTCAAAATAAACGGTATATTGCAAGAAGAGTAGTCTTAGTTTCCAGATTTCCTTCCCCTGCTAGATTCTCACATTCTTAGGTTAACACAGAGTCCCAAGGAAACGCTGTGAAGTTTAGCACGGGCCTGCTAAGAAGAGGACATCCGTGCGTCTTAGCCAGAATGATCCTACGCTGTGAGACCAAAGTGGGTCTCGGTGGCAGGTCTGGCTCAGACACCCCTTACCAGGAGCCACAGGGGTTCAGATGACTTTTCTCTTAGTTAAGCCTTCACCACATGTGGCCCTGACCGAGACGAATCAGCCTTCTCCTTCTGCTTAGGTGCAATTTTACACAGTAGGAGACATTAACTCAGTAGCTAAGTCCCCGTGTGCAGCCACGGCAACCACAGGGTCCCAGCAGATGACAGGAGACAGCAGGTTGTATGATCCTGTAAATTATTTCCCCATAGTAACGGCAAGATTACACACTTTAATATGCATACGGCCTGAGAGAGCCCTCTTCCTGGCTGAAGCTAGGCGATAATGTGTATTTTGTGTCTAGAAATCCATTCTAAACTGTGCAGCGTGTAATAGACAGCATTACCTAAAGGGCTCTGACATGACCTTCTCATCTGGCTCCTTCCATGGACTTACACGTGGAGTACTTCTTCCTCGGAGGAGTCTCCCTTTGTCTCCACGTTCTCTGGTTTTATATGGACACTTTTGGGACGTGTTCACACCCATTCTAATTTTTGCTAGCCTTTATGTCCTACTGTCTGCCTATGGCTTTTTTGATCCCTTTAGATAGGCATAACTTGATTCAGGCAGGTGCTTTATTTTAGAGGAAGAAGATTGAAACCATATCAGGAAAGAGAGAGGGGGGTTCGATAGAGAAACAAAGTGGTGTGGGAGATCCAGCCTGCATTGTGCTTACTGGATATACACGGAGTTTAAGAGCCAGATTCCTTGAGGTTCAATATGAGATTCCTCTCCCTGCACAGTGACTCCTAGAAGAATATCAGACCGTCTGTGTCTACCCGAGCATGGACACAGGATAGGGTCTTGAATTCCATGTCAGAGAAGGCATGAAATTGAGCTCTACCAACTTTTTCTTTGTATGAATTCAGAGAAATTTTTAACCTGTCTGATCCTTAGTCAACCCACCTACAAAATGAAAAAATTATAATGAGCTTACAAAATATGTGTGAGATTGAGTTAAATTAGTACCCAGACATAATAGATGTACAACAAATATTAGGCCCAAGGTAGGAGTCAGGGGCAATCTATGAAGTCCTTCAAAAATGTTTAAAGTTGATTGCTAATTTGGTATCAATGTGGTGGCGTGACTTCCCCCAAATACTCACTGATCTGATTAGCAAATCAAACCTTCACAATCCATCCAGCACTCTAGGAACACTAAGCAGGCTCATAAAGGAGTTAGAGAGTTTGTTCTGCTTCTAGTATGTGGAATTCTTTTTCCTAGGCCTCCACTTCCTCTGTGAAAGGGTAAGATGGACCACAGGGAAGAATGAAGGTTTAAGTGTAAACAGTATGCTCCTGGAAATGCTTATCTTTTAGGAAAGAAATTAGATTGAATACCAAGGGCCATATTTTTACTTTTCTTTATACATCTTTGCAAAAAGAAGGAAACAAGCCAGGAGTGGTGGTGCATACCTGTAATACTAGCACCTGGGAGGCCGAGACAGGAGGATCGCAAGTTCAAGGATAGCCTCAGCAATATAGCAAGACTTTCAGCAATCTAGCAAGACCCTGTTTCAAAACAAAGCAAAAACAAAAGGGCTAACCTGGCTTGGTGGTGCACACTTGTAATCCCAGTACTTGGGAGGCTGAGACAGGAGGATCACAGGTTCAAAGTCAGCCTCAGCAACTTAATGAGGCTCTCAGCAATGTAGTGAGACCCTGTTTCCAAATAAAAAAATAAAATAGGGCTGGGGATGTAACTCGAGGTAGACTGCCCCTGGGTTCAATCCCTAGTACAACAACAAAAAAAAAAAAAAAGAAAGAAAGAAAGAAAAAAGAGGAGGAAGAGGAAACAGAGGAGGAGACAGGTTCCAGGGGAAAAGATTTGGACCCACCACCATGGACTGCTCCATGCTGGTGAAGGGACATTCAACTCTCAGCACAGACACGCTGCCCCCTGGACCATCGTGACACACATGTGAGTCAGACAGAGCAGAGCACAAAAACTAAGCTTTCATTTGATCACATGGAACCAGTTAAGGGAAAGAGTGTGAGCTGAACTTTGGACAACCCTGAATCATACTCAATTTATTCTCCATCACCCAACAAGTCATCATTAAAAACAGCCAAACAAGTCCAGAGAGAATAGTACACATGGGAAATTTCCACACATGTGATGGTCCACTATTGTCCAGACATGAATGAGAGCTGTGGCTGAGTGAGACGCGGGCCTTAAATGGTAAAAAATAGAAGCAGTGGTGGGTCCCTCTCCTGCTTTGTCTGAGACGGCTGCATGTCTTTAACAATTCTACCAAAATTAGAACTGGATTGAGGGTCTGTGACATCTTTTGAATAGATCCCAGGAAAAAGATATCCCCATACCAAACCTACAAAGGCTCAAATATTAACACTCCAGGCAACTTTTCAACTCTTTGATGGGCAGAGAAATCTAGTGGCAAAGGATCAAATCCATCCCCAATGCGATTTCATGAAGAAATGCGTGCGGGCAAAGTTGATAGTGATTAGATATCTTCGAGGCCTCCCCTCTCCTGGCAGAGCTCCTTTGATGCTGACCTTGCTCCTCACGGCAAGAAGTTGGTTGTGATGGTGGCTACCGCAACAGAACGTTTTGTATTTGGATTTCGTCAGTTCTATTCCTTCTTTTTAAGATGCTCTTCTTCCTCCTCTACCCAAAGGATTTCTACATATCTAGCAAAGCCAGATCCTTCTGGTCTTGGAAATGGTGTGAGCACACTCACCATCTACCCAGTTCTCGTCTCTTCTTTACTACGCTTTCTTCGTCCCCTCGTCCACCCCCAGCCCCACCACCAGCAGCACGAATCCATCAGCCAGGCCCTTCCACACTTCCTGTACCCTTTAGAATAAAAATCACCCCGCACTATTTTGCACGATGTGGCTCTGACTCCCTCTCTCTTCATTTCTTGTCATTCCCACCTGGATCAGGCAGCTTTGCTCTGTTCTGTGTCTCACACATGCCCAGCGTGTCCCCTTGAAACGTTCACATGAGTCACTCCCTCTCCCTGGGGTCTGTTTTCTTATGAGTTTGGTCATGGTTGCCTTCTTGTCATTCTGACCTTGACTGTAGTGTCACCTTTTCTGAGAAGACATCCCTGATCAACAGTCCTCCAGCCATCTAGCCTCTAGCCACCTGCTATTACATCACTGGATTTTAACTCCTATTGTAGCATTGATCATTAGCTGACATTTTTCATGTTTGTTTCTTCACTGTTTTACCCCACTAGAGTGTGAGCTCTGTGACAGTAGGGAACTTGTCTGTCTTTTTTATATTTTTTGCCACTATATCCCAGCCATGAGATAGTAAGTGCTTAATAAATTTGTGTTGAATAAACGCCCCAACCCCAACAGAATACATCCCTTGCTATTCATTGTCTTTCTATAGCAATGAATGTGGAACATAATTTAAATACCAATCATGTCATATTCTAATTGTTATCTAATTGTAATCATATCACATTCTAATTGTCTATCTAATGGTTAACCATGAAATCTGAAGGGTAGGGAATATAGTTTGTCCACTTTGGACGATGTACTCCAAGGTTAGGAAGGTCACCTGGGGTCACTATATAGTGATGTGCAGGTGGCATACTGGAGAACTCCAAAGGGACAACTTGCACCATGGTGATGTGAGTGGCAGCCCACGGAGTTGTGCAGTGTCTAACCTGACCAACCATTCCTGGGAACAGCTCAGATTTCCCCTTACCAGGGAGAGAAATCAGGAAGACTTTGTATTTTCCCTCACTTCTTCCTCTAGGGAGAAATTCGGTGCCCTGTGTACTTGCCTTGACCCAACATCTCCCTCAATCTATACCTTGAGGTTTACAAAGGAGAGCTCGGGGCATCCTGTATAGGGCCAGTCATGCTCACCTCTTCCCCTCCTCTCTACCCTACTGTGTATCCCAGCAAGAAATGCAATGGCCGGTTCTGCACAGGCTTTGGCCACATTGTACAGGTGTATCCACACGGTGTTCTGCCTTGGGACATGCATCGTGCCTTTGGCTTTGTGCTTTGATGTTGTCCAGTGAGGTGCCCGGAGGAAGCTGATCAGTTCACACATGGATACCTAGAAAGTGGGCCAACTGGGAACAAAAGTTAACAGAAAGTTGCTTCTACCTTTATAATCCAGGTCAACAGTTCTGAGACTGAGTTTGGGAAGTTCCCCCAAAAGATCCAGGTAGGACTAAGCACCAACTAGTTATAGTAGTAGCCGAGTCAAAAATATCCACCCTCATATTGACTTTTCCTTCACTGTCATGCCTCTGTCTCAAAGTCCCTTCATTCCTACACTCTGACATCACTTTCCAGGTAGCCTCTCTGCTCTTCTTTTTTTTTTTTTTTTTTTTTTTGCGGTACCAGGGATTGAACCCAGGGGCATTCTACCTCCGCGCTACACCCCCGGCCCTATTTTTTATACTTTATTTTGAAACCGGGTCTCACAAAGTTGCGGAGGGCTTCACTAAGGAGAGAGAGAGAGAGATAGGGAGAGAAAGTGAGAGAGCTGAGGCTGGCCGCGAACCCGGATCCTCCCGTCTCTGCCTCCCAAAGTACTGGGATTACAAGCGTGCGCCACCACGACTGGCTCCTCTCTGCTCTTCTGTCTGAGGAACCCAGGTCAAGGAAGTGGGTACCAGGCATGGTGATAATCCTGACAGTCACATCACAATTTCTAAGATTCTCCTCTGTGGTAGACTGGGCTCATGTGCGAGCAGAAGGCAAGCCATGAAATGATTTGTGAAATTTGCATGGCCTCAGGATATAGTAATTACAAATATGGTGGTGAATGACTTTTGCTGTTTTGGAAACCTTCAAAAAAGTATAAACTTGGATAAGATAACGATCAAGCCTAGACAGCTATGAAAACATGGGAGGCTCTATGGCGGCATCTGAGGATATCCTGGACTCCTGCATGCAAGGTAGGGCTGAAAAGCAGGCTAAGGATAGAATTGGGAGGATAGTGGAGCTGCAAAGGAAGCTAAATGAGCAATCTTATCAGAGCTCCTATGCCCAAGTCAGGAATCTGATGGAAAAAGAATGGAACCTTGAAATCTGAAATACAATGATTTGGGTGGATAATCCTAAGAACCTTGGACTTCTAGACTTCCTAGGCCCTTGGAGCTGACAGAAGCCACCTCAGCCCCTCTACTGGAAGAGACCAACCTTCCCTCACCTAGTATCCCCTGCAAACATCCTCCCTGAAGCAGGTCATGCTTATGGTCTTCCAGGTTTGCTCCCACAACCCTTTGCTACATCTGCTTCCAGAAGAAATAGCTTACACCCTGAAGGGACCACAGCAAAGGACAAATTTGCAGTGGGATGTGGACCTTTCATGAGAATGGATCTAAAGGGTGTTAGAAAAGAAGACAGTCAGCACAGACTGTCATGAATAAGATGACGTCGTTATGACTTTGGACTTGATGAGTAGGAGACAGTGTCAGTGCTTGGCTGGAAGCTTCCTAGCAGCTTGGGCATGCTGAGGGCCCTGGGTGAGAGAAGCAAAGCTGCTTTGGCATTATATTCAGGAATGGGGCAGAGGGGTCAGGAGGTAGGAATGTTAGAAGAAATTTATTATGGGGTAGGCTCCAAGATACCACCTTCACTAAGTCATAAAGAATACCCTAGTGGGTCAGGCACTAAAACCTCTAGGAAACTCATTGAGGGCTGTCCTCAGTAGGTCAGGGTGGACGAAAGGAAATACCACCACAGAGCAGGATCTCTAGTTTCAGTAAAGATAATAGGATTCTTAAATGGCAGAGGCCGGAAGATGGCACTAATCACTGCAGGCAGGGTGGTCATAATGAATGTAGTGCGTTGCGAGGCTAACATGGCAATCAGAGATCTGCGGACACGGCTAAAAACCATGGGCGAGATGGCTGGACAGCTCTTTGAAAAGCAGCCCCCAGTGTGAAGCTGGGGACTGACTCAGATCTGATCATGATGCTCTAATGACTATGTAGCTGGAGATACTTCTCAAACTGAGTATTAGGTCCACTGAGTCATGGGTTGGGCAGGCAGATGGACACACCATCCTGCGATGGGCATGGTGGGATACTCGGGGTCAGACCTGAGAAGGTCCAGAGTTACATGAACAGGTGGGCCAGGTCCCCATATCTACTACCCACACTGATTATCTCACGACAGGGCCCTTTCCCTGTGACCAGCTGAGGGAGGAGGAAAGAACTTGGGGCTGGTTTATGGACACGTTGGCATGATCTGCTGGTGTGGATATAAATGATCTAACAGCCTCCCTCAAGCATGGCCCACAAGACAGTGGTGATGGGCCATTCTTCCAGAAGGAAGAGCTCAGAGTTGTATGCCAGGTCATCAATTTGAGGTAAAGACCAAATAGCCTGAGACAAGGATATATGAAGACTCCTGGGCTGGGGCAAGTGCCTGGTTGGTCAGGAGCTGGAAAAAGGCAAAACTGGAAGATTGGAAATAGGGGCACCGAGAAAGAGACACAGGGATGACCCTCTGAGAGTGAGCATGGAGCAGGTGGATCTTCTGTCTCACGCCCACCACAGAGGAAGCACTGATTAAGTAGCCTGTGGATGTCAGCCATTCCACTCCTTGGCTATGCGGGACGATTTGTTCCACAGAGACAAGAAGGGTTCACAATGGAGGGAAAGATGTCACCCAGGAAGTGATACTGCAGCTATAATGGATGGGAAGCAGGTGAGCATACCCTTGTTACTACTAATAATAGATACTTCCGTTTATCAATGTGCCAAATGTTATGCTAAGCATTTTATACCTACTTTCAAGTTTATTCCTTACAATTACTCTATGAATTGGATCCTATTCCTGTATGAATTAGGTTATTATTATTAATTGCCACTTCATAGATGAGGCAGTGGGGTGTTCTGGACCATTGTCCTTGCTATTCTATACTCTCACTATTGGTGCACATATATGTCCCAGTTGCTCTGAACTTCATCCTGATAGGTGATTACAATGTACCCGGTGACAGGTGAGCCAGCCTTAGTCATTCTACAATCTTAATATTCCGATTTTTTCCCCTCACACACCAAAAGGACTCACATTTTGAGAACTAAATAAAGAGTGTTCTGACATCTGCCTAACAAGGTATATACCCTAAATGCTTTTGAGAGGCTCTTCCACGCTTCTTCCCAGAATGCTTTGAATCTCATCGAGGCCAGGAAATATGCTTTCCGACGGCCTCGGTTCCATGCCTTTATCTACATAACTTTCATCGACCTAAATCGGATTTGTGTGTGCGGAAGGGCAGCGTGATTGAGGCTCAGTGAGTCTTGTCATCTTTTTGTTAAACTTCCCAGGCTGCCAATTACCAATTCTGTGCACCCGGGGATATGCAGGACATACCACATTAAATTGGAGCTGAATGTACGGGCTAATGATAACCAAGTCAAATATGTAAAAGGATTCCTGAGCAACAGAAATGGAGTGCAGGTTTGAGGACAATAAGACAGGGCCTAAACTAGGATGGGGAAACAGAGGGATGAGAGGAGGGAGAGAGAGAGAGAGAGAGAGAGAACAGAGGAAAGACAAATATGAGACTCTGCTGATACAGTTTCTTCAGAAGTATGTAATGGGGAAGAGGCTGGAAAATAATCCCTCGAAATGATTTATGGCTAGGGGGAATCTGGGACTATTTAAAATCTGTCATGGAGGAATCTGGGACTCTATTTGGGAGATGTTTCTTTGAGCTCTGTCGATGTCTAACCATTTTGATCATCTGGCCAGCTGTTTAAACAGAAGGATTGTGTGGCTGGACTGATGGGCTCCATCAGTCAAACAAGCCCATCTGGAAGATGGTGTACAGTTGGTCGAAATATCACGTTCTCTGGGCAGAGGCAAATACGTTGTTTCCATTGGTCATTTGCCATTCATGGAATAGAACATGGAACGAAGCAGGCCCTAGGAAATAAATAGACACCCAAAGACATAAAGCAAGGGACACGTGTGGGCACCCCTACTGCTAACTCTGCACCATCACCGCTGGACACTGACCAGTTCTTTTATGATTACAGTGTTGTGACCTTTACAAATGCATTTTGAGGCATTTAACAAGTTACACCAAACCGTAAAACTAAGTATTAACTTGCTGCTTGTAGCTGGGGCTGTCCAAAGGGAAATAGAGCAACTAGTCCTAACTAGGACTTCAATTAATCAGGGCTTAAATTCTCCTACAGTTGATGCCCATGGAACCCTATGATTAGAAAATATTCAAGTGCACATGTGTGTG
>PVJS01046212.1:0-15914 GCA_004027185.1 Glis glis | reverse complement strand
TTTTTTGGCGGTACTGGGGGATTGAACCCAGGGGCATTTACCTCCGGGCTACACCCCCATCCCTATTTTTTATTCTTTATTTTGTTGGTTTTTTTTTTTTTTTTTTTTGCGGTACTGGGGATTGAACCCAGGGGCGTTCTACCTCCGAGCTACACTCATGGCCCTATTTTTTATACTTTATTTGAAACCGGGTCTCACGAAGTTGCGGAGGACCTCACTAAGTAGCTGAGGCTGGCCGCGAACCCGGATCCTCTGGTCTCTGCCTCCCAAGTACTGGGATTACAAGCGTGTGCCACCATGCCCAGTCTGTTGTAGATATCATTCTGACACAACAGATACTAAACTGAAGGTTAAGAGAATCTAAGGACCTTCTGAAGATGCCCCAGCTGGAATCTGGCACCAGGAGATCCCAGTGGGGACTTTGTGACTCCTAGGCCTTGAAATGTTTTCCACTGTTCCCTGGCTGCCAGGTCCTGGAGAGGGCTCTCCCAGCCCTTCACCATTTCAGACAGCTGGCTGAGTGAGTAGTGCTCACACCAATTCGGCTTGCTCACAGAGCTTGTCAACCTGCAAAAATTAATAATCACCACATCTGTCACCTTGCTGTTTTGGGCACTTTGAAACTAAAAAGTAGAGCCAAAGAGATTACTTTTGGGTGGGTAATTTTTGACTTAAATAAATGCCTGTGTTCCTGGAAATTCAGGAATGACTGAGAGTAGGATTTTTTCTTTCTTTTTCCTTTTTTTTTTTTTTTGGTGGCCCTGGGAATGGAACCCAGGGGCATTCTACCTCTGAGCCACACCCCCAGCCCTATTTTATTTTTATTTTGAAACAGGGTCTTATTAGGTTGCTGAGGCTAGCCTTGAACATGTGATCCTCCTGTCTCAGCCTCCCAAGTACTGGGATTACAGGTGTGTGCCACCAGGCCTGGCTAAGAGTAGGATTTCTTCCTTCCTTCCTTCCTTCCTTCCTTCCTTCCTTCCTTCCCTTCTCCTTCCTTCCTTCCTTCCTTCCTTCCTTTCTTATTTTTTTTTGCGGTACTGGGAATTGAACCCAGAGGCATTCTACCTCCAAGCTATACCCCCAGCCCTATTTTTTATTCTTTATTTTGAAACAGGGTCTCACTAAGTTGCGGAGGGCCTCACTAAGTAGCTGAGGCTGGCCACGAACCCGGATCCTCCTGTCTCACGCCACCACGCCACCACGCCACCACGCCCGGCTAGTAGGATTTCTTTTAACACCTCCAGGGAAAAGAGCAACAATGGCCAAAGGTGAGAACTGGGTAGTTAAAAAGATTTAGAGAACATTGAGATCTTGGCCTTTGTCTACAGCTTTCTCTTAGACTTTATTTATTTGGTTCTGGAGATTGAACCCAGGGGCATTCTACCTCTGAGTTACACCCCCACCCCTATTTTATTTTTTTTATTTTTGAAACAGGATCTCGCTAGTCACAGGCATGTGCCACCATGCCTGGCTCTCTTAGACTCTTAGTGGCCTCAAAAACTGGGAAAGACAAGTTTGGCTTTGTTATCCTTATAAAACTGAAGAACTGATAAAAGCCTCATTCAGGGTCTCAGGTCTGCCAGGAGAAAACCAGAATCCATGTGTTCCACCCAGTCTAGTGCCCTTCTTGCCACTACACAGTACCAGTACCTGGCATCAAAGGGCTGAGCCTCAATCCATGTCCACAGAGATCACAGTTGTAATAAGCACAAAGCTTAGGCTAAACCACCAGTTTCTCCCTGATTCAAGGTGAAACTCTTACCATCTCTGTGAGCACTTACTGTTTTCCATATGCATATAACTTTTTTTTTTTTTGCAGTACCAGGGATGGAACCCAGAGATGTTCTAGTTCCAAGCTACACCCCCGGCCCTATTTTTTATCCTTTATTTTGAAACCGAGTCTCACGAAGTTGCGGAGGGCCTCACTAAGTAGCTGAGGTTGGCCACAAACCCGGATCCTCCGGTCTCAGCCTCCCAAGTACTGGGATTACAAGCGTGCGCCACCATGCCCGGCTGCATACACCTTTTAGATGTACTATATTTGAGGCAAATAGTTTATCTTCTAGTTTAATGGTTCCTATTTAGTTAAAATCTCTGTGGGTTGTCTCATGGCACTTGCAGGATAGAAAAGTCTACTAGGCTTGGAGAGCAGGAAGGGGCAGAGACTATTCCTCTGTGGCAGGATCCCAGGAGGAAATACACATAGTTATGTGATTTGTGGGACCCAGTGCAAAGTGAAAATGCAGAATCCCTTGTTCAGATGCATAAAGCTCCTCACCCCCCTTTACTGGGAATGGAACTGAAAGCCACCTGCATGTTACCACTGAGCTACAACCCCAGCCCTTTTCATTTTTTATATTTGAGACAGGGTCTCCCTAAGTTGCCCAGACTGGCTTCCAACTTGCAATACTCTTGCCTCAGCCTCCTGAGTAGCCGGGGTTGCAGGCATGTGTCATCGGGCAGGCTTAAAAGGGATTTTAATATGACAATAACAGCCAGGCACGGTGGCACACACCTGTAATCCTCGTACTTGGGAGGCTGAGGCAAGAGGATTGCAGGTTCAAGGCCAGCTTCAGCAACTTATGAGAGACTCTCAGCAACCTAGCAAGACCCTGTTTCAAAACAAAATAATAATAATTTTAAAAAAGGGCTGGGAGTGTATCTCGAAGGTAGAATGTCCCTGGGCTCAATACCCAGTACAAAAAACAAAAAAGCTACAACAGAGCAAGAATCTAAGCACAGGTCCTGTGCCACTGCACCAGTTGCCAGCTCAGGAAGCTAGTCCTGCCAGCTTTGTAGAGCAGCTTTGTAGAGCATGGGCCCACTCAGAAAACCTCCAGCAGGTCCCAGGCCAAGGCAGGAAAAATAATCTAAAGACAAGTCGTGTGTGTGTGTGTGTGTGTGTGTGTGTGTGTGTGTGTGTGTGTGTGTATGTGTGTGTCTACTCATCTTCCTGTGCCAATGTCCACAGGCCTGGCGACCTCTGGCCCGGTAAATGTGGCCTTCAAAGGTCTGAGACAAGAGCCATCCTTCACCAACAGGAGGACACTTACTGGGATAGTTTAAGAAATCTATTTGGGATTGCCTTTTAACCCCATCCTTTCTACTGAAATGCAAACGTTTCTGGGCAGCGTTTGCTTCATCTTTTATTTTTCTATGCACAACTAACGATTCTTTAAAAATTCCTGCTCTTCAATCAAGACAAAAAAGATCACAAGACTCACGTGAAACTGAAAAGCCTCTGCCGTACAGAACCTTGGCAAAGTCTAACCCCTCTCTCCTCTCCCTTTCTGGCCGGGTTGGGGTGTAGAGGCCAGCCCCGCCACCTGCGCCGCCCCCACCCTCGCACCCCGCAGTGGGGCGGTTGTTTCAGTGAGCCCGAACACTCCTCCTGCTGCCTAACTCCATTCCCTCCCTTGTGCTCCCCATTTCCGCCCCCGCTCCCCTCTCTCGATTTTTAATCCTAGGGTTTGGAAGGAGGGAGGGGACAAAACGGGAGCCAGATGTGTTCGAGTCCCCCGCTCCCGCCTCCTCCCTCTGCTTGGGCTTCCTAAAACCCGGAGCTGTAACCGAAGAGGATTCGGAGCTAGACAGACGCGGAGCAAACAGCTCTGCTCCGCGGCTCCTCGGGGACTGGAAGCTAGGAGGGAGGGGGAAAGGAAGCCGGGCATGCTCAGTAGGCGGGACAAAGTTTCTCTCTCTCCCTCTTTCTCTCTCTCTCTCTTTTTTTTTTTTTTGGTCGCAAGTAGGAAGCTTTTTGCACTCCACCACCTCTGGCCGCTGGGAAGACGTCATCGCTTCCGCCCTACTTCCTCCTCCTGTTGGCGGCGGTGAGAATCCAATATGGAGTAAATCGTGGAGTCGAGAGATGGGGCTCGGACGGGGCGCCCTGCACCGCCTCCCAGGCGCACCTCCCCCGGCCGCCGACCGCTCCCCGGAACCGTGATTGGCCCGGCCCCCCGGGGGCGACCCCGGGCCCAGCCCCCACCCGCCGCCGGCCCTCTGCTCCGCGGAGCAGCCCCGCCACTCCGAGGCGCGCTTGTTTTTCTGCTGCTCTCCCCCACCGCGGTCCCCTGCCCAAATCTCGCCCTCCGCGCGCGCCGAGCCGGAGCCCCCTCGCGTGCGGCCCCGCGGGCGGCGCACTCCCCGGCAGCTCGCCGTGCACCCCTTCCCGAGCCTCGCCCCGCTCGGGCGCCCCGCTTCCCCTCCGCCCGCGGCGCCCCTTCATCTCCAGCCGCCCCCCCCACCAAATCAGGCGATCTCCGGAGATGTGAAGAGGGGGTGAGCGGACAGGAAGATGAAGGGAGCAAAGCTGCCCGCCGCGGGACAGGCGTCTAGGTGAACAAGAAGATGACCGAAGAAACACACCCGGACGAGTAAGTTCCGCCGCGGGGTGCGACGAGGGTGCCCCGCGGGACGGCGTGGGGCCGGGGCCGAGGGCGCGGGCGGGACGCGCCGGGTGAACTTGGCGTGGGATGCGGCGACTCGCCGACCTGTCAGCGCCGGGGCGCGCGGTCTCCCTCCTGCAGGAGCGGGGAGGGGGCCGGCGCTGTCGGGCGGGCGGGGGCTCACTTCGGGTCGGCGAGCTGGTGGCCGCAGCGGGGCCAAGGGCGCGCGGGTGACCTCGGGGCGGCCCCCGCTCCCGCTCCCCCTCGGGGACTCCCCCATCCTCGGCGGCCGGAGCTGAAGACCGACACTCCCCACTCGGGCTTCCGGGGGTCGGTGGGTTTTACATGGTGACTTTGTGACTCCCCTCTGCCGCCGGCCCCGCGGTCCCCTGCGGAGCCCACTGGGGCCCGGGCTCCGCCATTTCGTTTTCTTGAATCGCTCTCATTTGCATACCACATTTTCATTCATAAAAAACACGGCGGAGCGAGGGGAGGACCGGCGCGGGCGGCGCGGGGGTCTGGTGCGCCGGGGTCCGCGCGCTGGCCCGCGCACCGGAGCCGCCCGAGGGGTCCCGCGGCGCGCGCGCGCGCGTGTGCACGCGCTTGTGGGCCGGCACGCGCGCCCCGCGGGGTCGGGGCAGCCGGGGGGATCCGAGGCGGGAGCGTGCAGGGCAGTGCGCTGCGCCGGGTGCCGGGGGAGAGAGACTCGTGTGTGTGTGTGTGTGTGTGTGTGTCCGCGCGCGCGCGCGCGGCCGGTGTGCGCGTGCACGCGCGTGTGCTCGGCCCGCGGGCTCGAGGGGAACAATGCTCCGGGCGCTCAGCTGGAGGGGCTCCCGGGCCTCCCCGCGCGGGACGCGTGCCTGTCTGCATCCCCCGGCCACGGTGCAGCCCCGTCTCGCCTCGCGGTCGCGGGTCGGGGTTGGCGTTTACTCTCCGGCGCTGGAGGCGTCTCCCCTCCGGGCTGGGGGTGCGGCGGGGGCGGGGCCGCTGGGCCGGCGCCTCGGGTCCTGGGCCTGGGGTCCGTGCGGTCACCGCGCGGCACGCACTGCTCTTGGCTGTGACCGCCACCAGCCACTTTTTTCTTTCTTTTTTCTCCCTCTTTTTTTTTTGTGAATAAGACGCTCTCCTTTATTGTCACATGATATCCCTCCTCCCTGCACATTCATAAATCCGGAGCCTGCCTCGGCTCCTTTCATTCAGAGCTGCCATTAGCCAAGGTAGTGGTGGCGCCGGCTTGGGAGCTAAGAGCCGGTCCGCAGCCGCGGGGGCACACCCCGGAGGGAGGCCCCGCGCGGGTCGGTGCCGGGGAGTGGGGGCTGCGGGCGGCAAGCTCCAGGGGTTCTGGATCTCTCCCCATACCCCCCACCCGCGAGCGCTGAGACCAGAGTGCAGGCAGGGAGGGGAAGTGACTCAGGGCTGGGCTTGAAGGTCTTCTTGGAGCAGGTGACAGTGTTGTGCTCTAAGAAATCTCCCTTCTTTTTAAATGCCCCTTTATCCTGTGGCGTCTGTTGCCAGGCTGAGCCGGAGGGGGGCCGGTGTTCAGGAAAGGGAATTTCCTTCCTGTGGGTCCCCAGGGAGCTTAGACTGCAGTAACCCCTGATCTGCCAGACACCGGTCACTGGAGAGGATCTCTCTTGGTGTGGAAGTCCGGGTGGCTGCACTGCATCTTTCTATTCTAGACCTTCTACTTTGCCTTCATCTACCTGTCTTGAAATGGTAAAGTGAAAAAAGTTGTGCTTTTAGTGTTGAAGTATGGAGAAAGTATGCGCTGCTAGGCCTTGCCCCTTTTTCAATTTGGCCCATAAACAGGTATTTTTCTGAGTCCTCCTTTGTTCCATGCACACATGTGTAGCAATAGGAGTAATGGGGGACAGTCTTCATGCTCTGACCTTGAGGGTTTTTGGAGAGGTTTGACCACTCTACATTTGGTTTCCGGGCTCTGTCCCTTGGGAGCGCAAGCCTGGCCTGTCCCATTTCACCGCAGCATGTCAGCCTCCTATTCTACTCTATTAGCTATCCAAAGCAAAAGAATTTCAGTTGGGATCACTGACAACAAATAATATCTACAATACAGGCTTTCAGAGCAAGTTCAGCATCCACTTTTCCACTGCTGTCAGAAACCTAGCCGAGACAATGGATATTTGAAGACAGATTCTGATTTCAGTTAGAGAATCAGAAAGCCTTGGCGCCATGGCCACTGCAGACATGGCCTTCTGGGGGTTACTTTTAATGTGATGCCCTTGGCATGAGATATGAAATGCCTGGGAAGAAAGCCGCTGCATGGGCAGTAAACTGCGATTGTAGTCACTGTCCATTATATTGTCCAATGTTCTTACGTAATGACCCATCTGAAAAATTCCTTCTAAACCTTAGTGCCAAAAAGAAGGTTTCTTTTTCCGAGTTACAAGCTTGCCATAATTGCCTTTTTGTTGTTGCTTTTTTTTTTTTTTGCCATGCTGTCTGGAGGCTCAGAGCTAAAACTGTTGCTTGATTATGGTACCCATATTAGCCTACGTTTTTTCTTTTGTGTGTGTGTGTGTGGTACTGAACCCAGGGACATTCTGCCTCCATGCTACACCCCCAGCTCTTTTTTTTTTCTTTTTGTACTGGGGATTGAATCCAGGGCATTCTACCTCTGAACTATACTCCCAGCACATTTATTTCTTTATTTTTGTGGGGCTGGGGATTGAACCTGGGGGCATTCTACTTCCAAGCTCCACCCTCAGACCTTTTTTATTTGGAAACAGCATATTGCTACGTTGCTGAGAGCCTTACTAAGTTGGTAAGGCTGGCTTCAAACCTGGGATCCTCCTATCTCAGCCTCTTAAGTATTGGGATTACAAGTCTGCACCACCATGCCTGTTTTATTTTTTATTTTGAAGCAGGGTCTTGCTGAATTGCTGAAGTTCTTGCTAAGTTGCTGAGGCTGGCCTTGACCCCGTGATCCTCCTGTCTCAGCCTCAAGTACTGGGATTATAGGTGTGCACCACCATGCCCAGTTGATCCTAGGTTTTTTTTTGTTTGTTTGTTTGCGGTACTGGGGATGGAACCCAGGGACATTCTACCTCTGAACTACACCCCCAGCCCTATTTTCTATTGTTTATTTTGAAACAGGGTCTCCCTAAATTGCGGAGGCTTCACTAAGTAGCTGAGGCTGGCCTTGAACCCGGATCCTCCAGTCTCAGCCTCCCAAGTACTGGGATTACAAGCGTGCGCCACCACGCCCGGCTTTATCCTAGGTTTTTGCTAGATTTATCTCCTCTTCTCTAGATGATTTTTTTTTTTTTTTGGTGCTAGGGATTAAACCTAGGGGCATTCTACCTCCAACCTACACCCCAGTCCTATTTTATATTATATTTGGAAACAGGGTCTCACTAAATTGCTCAGGTTGGCCTTGAACCTGCGATTCTAAATGAAATTTGATCATTATTTTCTGATGGACTTTTTTTTTTAAACAGGGTCACGCTAAGTTGCTGAGGGCCTTGCTAAACTGGTAAGGCCGGCTTGGAACCTGCAATCCTCCTGTTTTAGCCTCCCAACTGGGATTATAGGCATTGACTACCATGCCCAGTTTAGGTTTTTAAAAAGAATTTAAAAAATTGGGCCAGGGATGTAGCTGAGTACTAGGACACTTGCTTACCATACTCCAGGCCTTGGGTTTGATCCCAGTACTTTACAAAAGAAAAAGATCATCAGCAAACTACTGAAAGTGCTGTGGAAAGTGTTGTGACTGGTGGCTCACACTTGTAATCCCAGTACTTGGGAGAGACTGGAGGATTGTAGGTTCAGGGCCAGCCTCAGCAATTTAGAGAGACTCTCAGCAACCTAGCAAGACCCTGTTACAAAACAAAAATAAAAAAAAGACTGGGGGTGTAGCTGGAGGAAGAACGCCACTGGGCATTCTACACACATACACATGCTCACAAAGACATTACAAGCATTGGGACTCTTAGACTTATACACTTGAACTTCTAAGCTGTGCGTGGTGGCACACGCTTGTAATCCCAGTACTTGGGAGGCTGAGACCGGAGGATCCGGGTTTACGGCCAGCCTCAGCTACTTAGTGAGGCCCTCTGCAACTTAGTGAGACCCTGTTTCAAAATAAAGATTAAAAAATAGGGCTGGGGGCGGGGCTCAGTGGTAGAATGCCCCTGGGTACAATCCTCAGTACCGCCAAAAAAAAAAAAAAACCTCAAGCTTCTCAAAAGATAAGAATATAACCAGGCATGGTGGCACATGCTGTAATCCCAGTACTTGGGAGGTTGAGACAGGAGGATTGCAGGTTCGTGGCCAGCCTTAGCAACTTAGTGAGACCCTGTTTCAAAACACAAAAGAATACTTTTCTTGAGGCAGGCGTGGTGGCGCATGCTTGTAATCCCAGTACTTGGGAGGCTGAGACAGGAGGATGGCAGGTTTGCAGCTAGCCTCAGCTACTTAGTGAGACCCTCCACAATTCAGTGAGACTCTGTTTCAAATAAAAAAATAAAATGGGGCTGGGGGTATAGCTCAGAGGTAGAACGCCCCTGGGTTCCATCCCCAGTTCCAAAAAAAAAATTCTTTTCTGTGAAACCGCAATGTCATTATCCCAGTTTACAAAACTAAGAATAATTCCCTGGTGTCTTTAACACTCAGCCTGAAATATCTGAAATACATCTTTTTAAACTAGTTATTCAGCCAGAAACCAATGAAAGATGCTAAGTTAAATGCATTTGTAACATCTACTGAAGGTTCAGGACTTTGCCATTTGCCCACTTAGTGCTCTAAGGCAAGTGACTTACATCTCACCTTGGTTTTATGCAAGTGAATAGAGTGGGAATAAATACTGCCTTTTCCTGGGGAGCTGCTGGAGGACTGAATGTAATAGCTTCTGTGAAACTCACAGTACGATGCCAAGCATAAAATAGGGTGCCCAGTGTGGTTCTCCGTAGGGCTGTGAGATAGCTGTCCTTTTTTTTTTTTTTTGGTACTGGGGATTGAACCCAGGGACATTCTACCTCTAAGCTATGCCCCCAGCCCTATTTTATTTTACTTTTTTTTTTTTCGGTATTGGGGATTGAACCTAGGGGCATTCTACCTCTGAGCTACACCCCAGCCCTATTTTTTTTATTTATTTATTTTGAAACGGGGTCTCACTAAGTTACGGAGGCCGCGAACCCGGATCCTCCTGTCTCAGCCTCCCAAGTACTAGGATTACAAGTGTGCGCCACCACGCCTGGCTTTATTTTACTTTTGAAACAGGGTCTCACTAAGTTGATGAGAGTCTCATTTCTTGCTGAGGCTGTCCTCAAACCTGCCATCCTCCTGTCTCAGCCTCCCAAGTACTAGAATTACGGGTGTGCACCACCACACCTGGAATAGGTGTCTTAGAGGCTTAGTTTGTTAATTTCAAATAGCCCAGTGAAGGAGGTGTTACCACATTTAATTGCTAAGGAAGCTTAAAGTTCCTTGCCCAAGTGCTATTTTTATAGCACTTGCTTAGTTTTTGTAGCAATCCTGTGAGGTAGATAGTATTATTATCCCTATTTATAGATGAGGAAACTGAGGTGCAGAGAGATTTAAGTAGTTTGCCTAAAGTCATGCCATTAGTAACCGAAGGAGCTAGCAGCTGAGCAATCCAGCAGCCTGGTTCAGAAAGATCTGTGCTCCTAACTAACTATGGTGAACGGGTGTGTCTAGCCTTTGTAAAGCCAGGGGCTCACACGTGCCAGGCAAGTTTTCTTTTTTTTTTTTTTTCTTTTGCGGTACCCAGGATTGAACCCTGGGGCATTCTACCTCCCAGCTACACACCCAGCCCCATTTTTTATTCTTTATTTTGAAACAGGGTCTCACTAAGTTGCGGAGGGCCTCACTAAGTAGCTGAGGCTGGCCTTGAACCCGGATCCTCCTGTCTGAGCCTCCCAAGTACTGGGATTACAAGCGTGTGGCATCATGCCCGGCTGCCAGGAAAGTTTTCTACCACCCAGCTACAGTCCCAGCCCCAGCCCCCACCTTAATCATTTCCTTTTTTTTTTTTTCTTTTTGTGGTACTGGGATTGAACCCAGGGACATTCTACCTCTGAGCTACACCCCCAACCCTACTTTGTTTTTATTTTGAAACAGGGTCTCACTAGTTTGATGAGAGTTTCACTACTTGCTGAGGCTAACCTCAAACCTGTGATCCTCCTGTCTCAGCCTCCCAGGTACTGGGATTATAGATGTGTGCCACCAGGCCTGGCCCAGCCATAGTCATTCTGACTTTAGCTCTCGCATCGTCTTCACTGGTCAAGCTGTTGGTCCATAATTATTCTGAATTGGTGGCATCCTGTCATTGCCACGATTCTTCTTGCTCCACTTCTCTTCCCCCAAAATGTTGTAAGGCACGAGGGGCACACTGAATTAAAGTGAGTTTAGTACTGGGGATTGAACCCAGGGGCCTTCTACCTCTGAGCTACACCCCCGGCACCTTTTTATTTCGAAACAGGGTCTCACTAAGTTGCTGAGGCCTCACTAAGTTGTTGAGGCTGTCCTTGAACCTGCGATCCTCCTGTCTCAGCCTCCCAAGTACTGGGATTACAGGCATGTGCCACCACGCCCCGCTGACTCATCATATTGAATGAAGCCCTTGGTGTGCTTTGTGAGATTGGGTGCAGAGCCATCTGTTGGCAGTGATCTGTTGTTGCCAACTCAAAACCATTTTGGTTCCAGTTGTTGTTGTGGGGACTGAGAAGTAGAAGGTTTCGAGCACAGTAAGACAGAGCCTATGTTTCTGCCTCTGCAGGAGAATCTGCAGAAATCACAATATTAACAATTTGCAGTAGCTGCAGGGTTCTGGTAGAGTCTTAACACTTGAAGCTGGAGACAGCTGTGCTGATGAACTCCACTATTGGCACAGTTCCTATATTACCGGCTGAACACAAATATACAGTCTAACAGCAGAATCCTCAAAAATTGAACAAGATGATAATAGAGGCAGAGCAGGAAGTTTTGGTGTGTGTGGTTGTTTGTTTTGGCTCATTTTCTCTTATGTAAATTGGGCTGACTTTTTTTTAAGACCCAATCATATTGGTGAACTTGGTGATTTATTCTTAGAAATATTTCTTTTTTTTTTAGCAGGGTATGGTGGCACACGCTTGTAATCCCAGTACTTGGGAGGCTGAGACAGGAGGATCCGAGTTCATGGCCAGCCTCAGCTACTTAGTGAGGCCCTCTGCAACTTAGTGAGACCCTGTTTCAAAGTAAAGAATAAAAAAAATAGGGCTGGGGATGTAGCTCTGAGGTAGAATGCCTCTGGGTTCAATCCCCAGTACCGCAAAAAAAAAAAATATTTCTTTTTTTAAGTCAGTATTTAAGGTTAGAACATTGATAGTTTTTAGGCATTTTTTAGGGGCTCAGGTCACTTTGAAACAGAAGGAATATTTTGCACTGTTGCATACAGTACCCTTGGAGCAAAATCTGTGTTCTGGCCTGGCCTGTGTCCCGTGTCAAGGAAAGGAAGTCAGGCCAGGATATTGACTGGCATAGTAGTTCTGTAAGTTAAGTAACAACTGTTTCATAATTACTCATTTCCTTTTCTCAGGTAATCTTTTGTCAACAATATGTTCACATGTGGCCTATTACACACATGCTATCAAATTGTACTTACAGCCAGGTGTGGTGGTGCACACCTGTAATCCGAGTACTTGGGAGGCTGAGACAGGAGGATGGCAGGTTCGAGGACAGCCTTAGCAAATAGTGAGACTCTCTCATCAACCTAGGGAGACACTGTTTCAAAATAAAAATAAAATAGGGCTGGGGTGTAGCTCAGAGGTAGAATGTCCCTGGGTTCAATCCCCAGCACCACACACACACACACACAAAAATTAGACTTATGTTATTCATGGTATTCTCAAGTTAGGGGACTATTTATTTTTGTGGTACTAGGGATTGAACCCAGGGATGTTCTACCTCTGAGCTACACCCCCAGCTCTATTTTATGTTTTATTTTGGAACAGGGTCTCCCTAAGTTGCTGAGGGCCTCACTAAGTAGCTGAGGCTGGCCTGGAACCTGCAATCCTCCTGTCTCAGCCTCCCAAGTACTGAGATTACAAGTGTGCATCACCATACCCGGCTGTGGTTGCTTTTTCAAAACCAATAAAGGAGAGGCTGCCATGGTGGTAGTGGAACAAATGAGGGCTTTGGGTCAGACCTTATTCCTTATTGACTAAGGGACCCCGGTAAGTGTCTTAAGTCTAGAACCCTAAGTTATAAAGAGGAGGCTCATAAGCTGTTAAAAAGTAGAAATGAGCCTGGTGTGGTGGCACACGCCTGTAATCCCAGCTTCAGCAATGTAACACAACCCTGTTTCAAAATAAAAATAAAATAGGGCTGGAGGTGTAGCTCAGAGGTAGAATGCCCCTGGGTCAAATCCTCAGTACCCCCCCACACACACACAGAGGAAATGAAGTAGCCTAGTTTGTAAAGCATCGTAGCACGCACCTGATAAATTGGGGGTTCATCGACTCCCTCCACCTCTGGTATGTCTTACATGTATTCTCAGGATTCACAAGGCAGAGAGTATCCATGAATCAACTATTATAGCCTCACAGCAACCTTTTCAGGCAGGAAACAAGATTCTCACTTTATCCCTAAGAGACTGGAAGTGACTTCTCAAGGATTCTCAGGGAGTTTGTGGGAAGAGAATTTGGAGGATACAAGTCACATTCTGCTGTTTTGTTTTCAGATTATTTCTAAGACATGCTAGGCATGGGGGTGCACAACTGTAATCCCAGCCACTCGGGAGGCTGAGGCAGGAGGATCCTGTTTGAGGCCAGCCTGGGCAACTTAGTGAGACCCTGTTTCAAAATAAAAAATAAATAGGGCTGGGAATGTAGCTTGGGGATAGAGCACCCCTGGGTTCAGTCCCCAGTAAACACACACACACACACACACACACACACACGCGCGCGCGCTTTCTAAAACTGAAGTCAGTGGGCTTGGAGGGGTGGGTGGAGCTGAGGGTTCTCTTAGGAGCAAGTTGGCTTAGGACATGTTTTGTCTACTTGCATGCCATGTTGGTATTTCATTTTATATTTTCAGCCAAGGAATAAAGTGGATGAGGGTGTGGGGATACAGATGTAGCACTGGGCCAGTTAATTTAATCATCAGCATCCAAGTAATTTTATTCACGTTACAGACCTTTTAAAGCTGTGTCAATGTAAATAGCCATAATGTAGTTATTAAATCTCTCTCCATTGCTTAAAGATTAAGTCAAATCTGGTTTTTCTCAGGCTCAGAATTCCAAAGCAAATCTGCCCTGCTGGGATGGGCGCACCAGTTCAAGGTCTCACTTCTGCCCTCTGGGTTGCCGTTTCGGTCATCTCTGTGTGGAAAGGGTTTCAGAATTGGAGTCTTCTGTTTGTGAACCAGCTTTGAGGTCCTCAGTGTTCATTCTTAGATGTTTCTGTTCTAAGGAAAATTAGGGGATATTAGATTACAGGTGTGGATTTGGAATGTTGTAGACTTTGAATCTAAGGAACTTGAATATTAGAATGTACTTGGGCTCCACCAGGAGTGTTGTGCATGCCTATGATCCCAGTGCTTGGGAGGCTGAGACAGGAGGATGGCAGGTTCTAGATCCTTTTTTTTGTGTGTGGTACTGGGGATCGAACCAAGGGGCATTCTACCTTCAAGCTACACCCCCAGCCCTATTTTTTATTATTTTATTTTGAAACAGGGTCTCGCTAAGTTGTGGAGGGCCTCACTAGGTAGCTGAGGCTGACAGCGAACCCGGATCCTCTGGTCTCAGCCTCCCAAGTACTGGGATTACAAGCGTGGGCCACCACGCCCGGCAGGATAGCAGGTTCTAGACCAGCCTTAGAAACTTATTGAGGCCCTCAGCAACTTAGGGAGATCCTGTTTCAAAATAAAAAGAATTGGGGGTGGAGCTCTGGGGTAGAATGACCCTGGGTTTTATCGCCAGTACCAAAAAAGGAAAAAGAGTCTACTACTTAGGCCCCAGTTGCAAAACAGTGTATAAATTACTGTTTTGGATACGGTAAATCACAGTGGGGGTGTAGCCAGAGGAAGAAGAGTGACTGGCTTGTTGAGTGCTTACCTCAGGCCATTCACTTTCTGCAAACAAAGAACCTCTAATCCTCCCAGCAACACCGAGTGGGACTCTGGAAGCTCCTGCCCTTGGGGAAGTTACAGTCTGGGCTGTATTGTCTTGATGATTGGCTGACTGGTTGCTAGCTGTTTTCCCTTTTCTTCCTCTTCTTCCTGCTGGTTTCTTCATGGAGCTGCAAGCCAGAAAGACCACTAACACTGGGCTCCCCAGATCTGGGGGAGGGGGGAGTTCATGCAGAGCACGGAGGGACGTTGCCAGCATCCTGAAGCAAGCTCTTCAAGTTACTTTTAAATAGGTAAGAGGAGATGAAGAGAGTTTGTGTGTGTGTGTTGTACATATACGCATGAGCTCATACCCATAGCTGAGTATGTCTGACAGTCAGGCGTCCACATACCACAGATGAGGAAAAGATTCTGAGAGGTTAAGTATCTTGCCTGAGGCCACAGAGCGTGATTTGTTATTTTTAACCCTGGTCCTTGACTTCAAATCTCACCTCTGGGGAAGGAAAGCATGTGTCCTGAGCTCACAAGGCCTTGGTTTTCCAGTATAAAAATTGGGATGTGTGTATAATTTGATTTCTATTACTATTAAGCAGTGAAATTGGAACTCTCTCAGAATCCTGTAAATACTTCAGAACTGTGGGGTGACATTTCTTCCTTGCGTTCCTATTCAGCTCTGTGGAGCTGGACCCAGGCCCATTAAAGTGACCTTTTCCACACTGAGATAGGAACCACACAGGTACTTATTTTAAAAGAGAGCAAGCTCCCTTACCTCTCTTGGATTTTTTGTTTTGTTTTTTTGTGGTGCTGGGGATTGAACCCAGGAGCAGTCTGCCTCCAAGCTACACCCCTAGCCCTTTTTATTTTTGTTTTGAAACAGGGTCTTGCTAGGTTGCTGAATCTTGCTAAATTGCTAAGGCTGACCTCAAACCTGTGATCCTCTTGTCTCAGCCTCCCAAGTACTGGGATTCCAGGTGTGCGGCACCACGCCCGGCTTCCCTCACCCCTGGTGGAAAGCAAGTGAGAGCAAAATGGCCAACAAAGCGACCCCTTCACTGGACCTGTGTCGTCCAGCTGTTTAGAGGAGGATCCTGAAAAGATGCTTCTCAAACTTGCACAGGGATCTGGTAATATGAGAATCCTGATTCCATAAGGACTGAGATCCTGCATTTCAAACTGCCTGGTAACGCTGCTGCTGCTGCTGCTGCTGCTGCTGCTGTTGTCTGTGGGCCTATCCAAGGTTGTGATCATGGTTTTTGTCTTCACTGTCCGGACCTTAATATTTGGCATTAGGAATTCATTTGTTGACGCTCATTAGACAAGAAGGCGGTGCTTATACAGGGAGAGACATTACCAAGCGCATGCCTTCTCCCATCCCTGTAGGACTTCCACTTTGAAGTGAAGCGTGATTTTTTTTTTTTTTTTTTTTTTTTTTTTTTT
>PVJS01046210.1:0-15914 GCA_004027185.1 Glis glis | reverse complement strand
CCCCATGGTTGTGGGAAGCTGCATTGGGCCACATGGGAGCAGATTGGGAATAAGGGCCATCAATGGACCTTTAGTAAAAGCATGTGCCATGTGTCACTTGTCCTCTGTGTTGTACCTCAGTCCCATTGCCCAGGGCCTTCATGACACCTAACTTGTAGTCATGCTGGAGGAAGGTCAGCAAGCAACTCTACCTTTGCTTGGGCCTTTTTCTCCAAAGCCAGAGTATAGAGAGCAAAGTACACATGTCCCAGTAGAATGGCATCTCAGGAGAGACTCGCAACTTTACAATACCTGCTAAGCATAAATGCCTTGTGCCAGGGGAAGGCTAGGGAAATGAAGCAAAAGGAAAAGGATCCCACTATGAAGTTGAGAGAAAAGACCCATCAAGTAAGTGGAGACACAGGTGAAATAGAACATGTGGCAAAACAGGGAATCCAGAGATCTATCTGTGCTATGGGAATTCCTGTACCTGGAGGGGCAGAGAAGTGCTAGATTTTCCACCCACTATGCAGTGGCAGTCTGGGACATATTTTTTAATTTGAACTTGAAAGGATGGAGCAATTATATAAATTTGAAAGATTTATAAGTTTGAAAGATTTAGACAACTGTAATACATGTGTGATATCTCAATTCATCCTTGAAACAATTCTTTGGTCTAAACATTATTTGCCTCTGTTTTTGATGAAGAAATTGAGATTTAGAGAAGATGGATTTGGGGCCATCTCTTATAGAAGAGGTTCCCAAATGTTTCTCATCGTTCCCCAAAGCCAGGATGTCTTCAAACAGTTGGAGCAAGTCACAACCACCTCATTGCCTTCACCAAAAAGACCAAGAATAAACACAACCTGGGAACAAGATTTGAGTATTTTTTGATCCTTGACATGGACATTGTGGTGCATTCTCTGATTTCTTCAGCAAGTTAGGGATACAGGTAGACCTGGGTGTTCTGGGCCCAGATCTCCAACCCATGTCAGGTGTGGTTGCACTCAGAGCGCCCAGAGCTGGAGGACACATAGGCTTGGCAGTATTTATTCCTTATTGTCATCTCCTGGCTGTGGAAAGCCTCAAGGCAGGAACCTTGGCAGCTCTCGGAAGGCTAGAGAAATAAGTTCTATGTGCATACCATAGTTCACTTGACAGAGTACTTATTACCACACAGTGCTGTAGGTATAGCCTATGTGAAGAGCCTGTAAGAGTGGAAGAGGGAATGTCCCTTCATTTAAAATTAACAGTGGGGGCCGGGCATGGTGGCGCATGCTTGTAATCCCAGTACTTTGGGATGCAGAGACCGGAGGATCCGGGTTCGCGGCCAGCCTCAGCTCTCTCGCTCTCTCCCTGTCTCTCTCTCTCTCTCTCTCTCTCTCTCTCTCTCTCCTTAGTGAGGCCCTCCGCAACTTCGTGAGACCCGGTTTCAAAATAAAGTATAAAAAATAGGGCCAGGGGCGTAGCGCGGAGGTAGAATAAATTAATTAATTAATTAATTAATTAATTAAAAAATAAAATTAAATTAACAGTGGCCAGGCGTGGTGGCGCACACTTGTAATCCCAGTACTTTGGGAGGCGGAGACCGGAGGATCCTGGTTCGCAGCCAGCCTCAGCTCTCTCTCTCTCTTTCTCTCTCTCTCTCTCTCTATCTCTCTCTACTTAGCGAGGCCCTCCGCAACTTCGTGAGACCTGATTTCAAAATAAAATATAAAAAATAGGGCCGGGGGTGTAGCACGGAGGTAGAACGCCCCTGCGTTCAATCCCCGGTATCGCAAAAAAATATATATATAAATAAATAAAATAAAATTAACAGTGTACTCTGGGGACACCCCTCCCATTATCTATCTAGTCTTGGCAAAAAGGGACAATGGTAGAAGCATGGTCATTTCTGCCACATCCCATTTGGAAGAGGGATAAGCAGTGTACCCTGGAATCCAGAGACTAAGAAAATTTGACATTTAAGGCCTAAGCTAAAAAGTTTGACTAGTGGGGAAGGACTTACCCATAGATCATGAGGGAGAGAAAGGAAAGAAAGAAGAAAAAAAGGAAGAAAGAAAACTCTAGGTCCAAATGGCTTTACTGGTAAATTTAAACTAAGTATTTAAGGAAGAATTTAAATCAATGCTGTTTGCTGACCAACTCATTCAATAAGGCCAGTATTATTCTGATACCAAAGATAAAGACATTTCAAAGAAAGGAATCTACCAAGCAATATTTACATTGAAAATAGGTACAAGAATTCTTAACCAAGTTTGGCAACAAAATTTTATGGTACAACAGGACTATTGATCCAAAAAGGCCAAAGAAAAAGAGTAAGGTCAGGAATGAGGCAGCAAAATGGATACACAGGAAACTCAACCCCCAAAAGAAGGCTGGGAGCAAATGATGGATGGCATTGCCCGGCAGAATTTCCCAAGCATTTGACCCTAGTAGACAGTGTTTTTCTAAAGGGTCTCTGTAGCCTGGTTCATAAATATTCTTAGGTTAGGTTACCAAGAAGCAGAAGCTGAGACCGGGGTTCTGGTGCACATGATTTACCAGGGAAAACAGAGAGTGAGGAAAAAAGGGTAAGGGAGAGAGAAACATAGTGCTTCACTTGGCATTCTCACTGCTGTGACCCAAAGTACCTGATGACCATAACTTACAGGAAGAAAGATGTATTTGCTCACAGTTCTGGAGGTTTCAGTCCATGTTAGGCCAGGTCACATCTGCGGAGCTCAGGACATGCCAGCAGGAAGCAGAGAGAGAAAGCAAGGGGAAGGGGGAAGGGACCCATAATCCCCAAGGCCACACCCCCAGTGACCTATCTCCTCTAGCCGCACCCTACCTGCCTATGTTAACACCTAATAAATCCATTAATCCATCAATGGAGTTATCCACTGATGAGATTATAACCTTCATGATTCAATTATATCACCTCTGAGCATCAATACATGAGCTCTTCCAGGGGATATTCTGTATCCCAACCACAATACATAGCAAGAATGTAGTCCTGAATACTGCTCCTGCCCTGACCCACAGTATGCAATAGGGTATAAACTGTACCACAAAAGTGTCCCCCCTTGAGGGTAGGGGTTGGCAGGACATCATTCATACTCTGCATCTGTCAGTCATTGGATGCCCCAGACGTAGAAGGTATCATCTCCAGCATCCCTGGGTAAGATGCATCTCATAAGCCAAGGGTAACTCTCTGCAGGAGTAGGCAGGTGTACACTCCTGTATGCAGCATTCTCTACATATAGGGGAGTGGCTATAGCAGCTGAAAAGGGGCTTTGGGTGTGGCCCCAAGAGCATCTGCCACAGAGATCCTTTGGCAGCCACCCTGCCCTAGAAAGTTGGGGTCTAAAGTAAGTATGAGTGCAGGAGTTAGGAGGGGATATGTTTAGAAACTATTTACATGATAGAATTAGGAGAACACGTAGCAATTTGAATATGAGGCAAGGGTGGGGGAGTTTAGCTGATGGACATGAGTATAGGATCATACCCAGGCACTGCAGAACTGGAGGAATGATGGGGCCATTGTCAGAGATAAAAGAAAAAAAGGCAAATGCAGGACTTGGGGGAGATAAAAACACAATCTGGGTATGTTCAATTTGATGAAGACTGATGGCTCATGAATAGCATACCTGGAGTTCCACAGGAGTTTGCATGAGGAGGGTGGGGGTAGGGGTGGGGGAAGGAGAAGCCAAAACTCTGCCCCTCCCTTCTGATACCAGAGCACATCTGCTCTCTTGGTCTAATTCCCCCAAATGAAGACTCTGAGGCAAGGAACTAAGATGCTGTATATTGAAAGATGACGCTAGGAAACAGATAAGGATAATGAAAATGGAAAGAGAGAAAGTGCCACAAAGGGTGTGTTCAAGAATAGATCCTCTCTACAACCACAGGGCACGACCAGTTGGAGACTCTCAGACAATCTGCACAACACTCATCTCAAACGTTGCCCTCTGAGGACAAGAAGTTGGGGTATTTTCCCACAGTGTCTACAAACCCATTGGTAAAGTGTGGTCTCTGAAGTGTCCAAAACCCCTCAGTTCCACACTGCCCCAAAGCCCACTTCACCCGCCAACACAGAGCAGTATCACCCGCCCTGCTCTGTTTGCTCCACTGTTTCATAGGTTGAATTTCCATGCAGGATTTTCATTTTTAAGAACAGATCTCTTGTCTAGAAGAACAGGACAGTCAATATCCTATAGTAAAAAGTCCACAGCAGAGCCGGGCATGGTGACACACGCTTGTAATCCCAGTACTTGGGAGGCTGAGACTGGAGGATCTGGGTTCGCGGCCAGCCTCAGCTACTTAGTGAGGCCCTCCGCAACTTAGTGAGACCCTGTTTCAAAATAAAGAATAAAAAATAGGACTGGGGGTGTAGCTCGGAGGTAGAATGCCCCTGGGTTCAATCCCCAGTACCACACACACAAAAAAAATTAAAAAGTCCACAGCAGAAAGCACTTTGAAAGAGCAGCTGTTGGCTCCTCTGGTCTCACCTCCAAACCTCCATTTAAAATTAACAGTATACTCTGGGGACATCCCTCCCATTATCTAGTCTTGGCGCAAAGGGACAATGGTAGAAGCATGGTCGTCTCTGCCACATCGATTTCCCACGTGAGCCTCTCTGTGCCTCCAGGGAGACACCACTACTCTCCGTGCCTATTAGCAGCTGTGTCTCTTAACCTCCCTGCCAGAGTGGCAGCGTGAGTCCTGCAGAGGCTCTCGCTCCAATTGCTTTGTCGGCACATAGCCTGGATGGATTGGAGCTCGGGGCTCCACGGGCTGGGAATTGCACTTTCCACCAGCACAGGGATAAGCAGAGAGTGACATCAATAAAACCCAAGCAAGCTACAGTCTGGTATGGCAGGGGCATAGGAAGGACCTATACATGAATTAGCTGGGCTGCTGTGGCCATCAGTCAAGTGTGACCTTGGGTGCTCAACATGTATGTCAAGCCTGAACCCTGCCATGGAAACCCTGTCCCCAGAGGAGGCCTGGGATAGCTGACCCTGCAAGTGGCAATAACTATCATTCCATCAGAGTGGAATAATACCACGGACTAGAGAGGAAGGCCCGTACAACCAGCAGGGTGTTAAAAATGTGCACTACCTATAGGACATAATTCTTTGCTTGTATTCATTTCTAGGAAATTTTTGGCAAAGCCTCCTACCTTCCAAGTGAAATCAGATGTGGAAATGACAATAAAACATATTAGATATTTATCTTCTTCTTTAGAGATGTAGAGCTATCTTACTGTGGCTAAGACAGGGGTGGGTACCTTCAGTAGTTTAACATTTCTTTTAGGCTGGCTTAATGCCCAAGGGGAAGCTGTGATAATCTGCCACTTACTTGTATTTGGGGGGAAATTTTCGCAATAGCAATTTAGTGCAGTCCTTATTGTGTTTTTTGTATAACAGGCAACAACCTTAATAATCTGTGAATCACCATTACCCGCACTTTCCCCACAGTTTCCAATGCTTAGATCTCAGAAACACACACACAAACACATTCTCCCTGGCCTGTGTTTAAGCCCTTCTACTGTGACTATGCATTAAAGGTGGTATGGCACAGCGCTTCAGAGCAGGGCTCTGGAGCCACCCTGCCCGGGTTTGATTACTCTTCTGCCATTTACTAATCACGCAACAGTGGGCAACCTAACCTCTCTGAGCCTGTTTGATCATCTGTTGGATGTGGATAACATTACCTACCTAAGAGGATTGCTGCAAGAGTACTTATTTATTTATTTTTCTTTTTTTTTTTTTTTGCGGTACTAGGGATTGAACCCAGGGGCATTCTACCTCCGAGCTACACCCCCAGACCTATTTTTTGTTCTTTATTTTGAAACAGGGTCTCACTGAGTTGCGGAGGGCCTCACTAAGTAGCTGAGGCTGGCGGCGAACCCGGATCCTCTGGTCTCAGCCTCCCAAGAGTACTTAGCACCAAGCTTGGCATGCGTGTGAATTTTTCTCCCTTCTACTGACGCTGCTCCACTTCTCAGCTTGTTACTCCCTGCTCCCATAGCCGCAGGTGTAGTTCTAAAAGTGCCCTTGAACTTTGTTCAGACATCAGAAGCTGTTCCATGAGTGGATAATGCAGAACAGTTGGCGCATGACAGCAAGTCGAAGAGTTAAGATTTGTGGGAGGCCAGCAGGAAGATTAGGATAAGCTTCAAAGTGCATCACAGCAGAGGTGGCCCAAAGCCCCAGCCGCACAGTGGAGCAAATGAGCCCTTGCTTCTACAGGGAAGAATATGATGTCAACAGGCAAGGTCATGTGCATGACCCTGGACCAGGGGATTAGGCGGGAACTGAGGTCAGCTAAGACCTGGCCAAGATGAGGTCTGACAGCAGCCTCAGTACCAGGGCTCTGCACTTTCTCATTCTCTCCTGACTTGATGGAGTCACCCTATTAGCCAAGCTGCTCCCAGGCCCTGCTCTCCAGGAAGGCTTGGTGGAACTCTGGATTTCTGCAACCTGGGAACACAGACCAGTGATCCCGGTGTCTGCACACACTTCCCCTTTCCCAACTCCACATTCCCAGGAGAAAGCCTGCTGTTTGACCTTGAACATAGCCAGTGACGAGAGGGAAACCATCACAGCCCGGCACTGACTAAGAAAAACTCTTTAGGAAAAGGACATTTGGAAGGTTCACAAAATGTTGGAGAAAAGAGTCCCCATTGTTAAAGTCCCTGAAAGGGACGCTACCGTTTTTGGTTGATGAGTTGTTGGAAATAAAACCTTACAGAGGGTCCAAGGATAAAATCACACAATGACGGGCTGCTTGCTTGAAGGGAAGCCTGTGGGCACATCATTTGGCCTCCACTAGCCCCTGAGATCACTCCAGGATTCCATTTCTCTTTTCTTTTCTCCCCCCCCCACAGTACTGGGGATGGAGCCCAGGGGCATCCTACCTCCGAGCTACACCCCCAGCCCTATTTTTTTTTATTCTTTATTTTGAAACAGGGTCTCACTAAGTTGCAGAGAGCCTCACAAGTTGCTGAGGCTGGGCTGTGAACCTGCGATCCTCCTGTCTCAGCCTCCCAAGTACTGGGATTACAATTGGAGAACACTACTGTAGCGCTTGTGGGTCATCCAGGAAGAAGCTGGGACCCGCGCCCTCAGGGTCCCTCTCTTGAACACTCTCCCAGTCTTCCTAGTGTGTCTCTCTTCTTGGACGCTCTCCTTTCACTCCACCTCCGCGGGGATGGAAAGGGACAGTCACAAGAGAAAGCGCTAGAAGCTGGACCAGAAGAAAAAGACCTCGCAGAAAAGGTAGCCTGCCACCTACTCTGGGAAGAGGAACAGGATAGAAAGGGGAAAGTGTCGTGAGGAAGTGAAAATAGCATCCTCTGCTGAGAAATTGCAGGATACACGGGTCAAGGCAACCACAAGACTTAAAAGTTTACCAAAAAGAACAGGAGCAGCTGCCCTACAGAGAGGACCCATCCAGTCAAGGTGGCGCTGTCTGCTAAGTACTTGGTAGCCCGGTACTTAGAACACAGCTGGCTGCACTTGCCGGAGCTCCGTGGTCCCGAGGCTTGCGCCTCCATGTGCCTTTACCAACTGGCTACCCCAACTTAATACCCCCTCAACTTGTCTCCAATGCCTGCTGTTTTAGTCAGCCAAATACAGGCCTGTTTGAGGACCCTGCTCTTAGGAAGAAGCACAAGCACGAGGACAAGGAGAATCTGCATACATGAAACGCGAGGAATCCAGAAGGATGTTACAGGATTCCTTCCCCCCAAGGGAAAAAAGCCCCTCCATCATTTCCCAGAAAGTCTCCCCTAGTGGAAGAGATAATGGCCATTATCAGGACTGATTGTGACGAACTCTGACGCCGGGTTGCACTCCAAACCACTTAAAGCAGAATCTTCGAGGGCAGTATCCAGGAACCAGTGTCAGGACACCACCAAGCTGCAGGTCAGAGCTTTAGAAGTTGTTAGAGAGGTAGGTAGCATTTACATATCTATGTGTGCACATATCTACATGCATATGTGTATATACAAAGACATAAAACATGCATGTGTGTAGTTATGTGTATATACATGCAGATATATTATACATGTGTATATTTATCTATCTATATGTATGTGATATGTGTATGTATATCCCAAACTTGGAAAAAAGAGGACCACATGTCCTTTTAAGGTCCCACTACACCATCATTTCCCAAGCCCACTCAAATATTATTTAGTTACCCAGGAAATGTATCTCTGTTTGACATTTTCTTCGCTATTGATTAGAACTCAGACACTGTTCCAAGTTAACCTATACCTTTGTATCTGGTACACATGCAAAGGGTTTCTGTCCAGCAATAAAGATAACCCCTAAGGCTATGGTTATAGTGCCCTATAGGGTATTATGCAGTTTTGAATCTTATCTCGCAGTCTTGTTTCTAAGTTACCAGGGTTAGTCTAACATTCTTTTTTACATTTTCTATAAATACTTAGTTCTTCTATTTTTCCTTGAATTATCTTTGCCATATTTTTGGTTCCCTCATTAATGAACTGAATACATTTTGACATGAATTCATTATGTTTTCTACTAAAATCTTTTTTTTCTAGCTTAATTTGAAAATTATACTTTGAAAGTAGGCAGCCACTTTCATAGTCTCCACTGACCCCCTTAACTTCTCTCCAATGCCTGCTGTTATGGATTTGAATATAGAATGCCCCCCGAAAAGCTCATGTATTGGCAATGCAAATATGCTCAGAGGTGAAATAATCGAATCAGGGCTCTAATCTTACCAGTGGATAAATCCACTGGCAGATTAGTAATTCAAATGGACTCACTGGGTGGTAACTGTAGCCAGGTGGAGCATGGATGGAGGAAGTGGGTTTCTTGGGGTGTGACCTTGGGGCCTGTATCTATCCCTGGTCCCTTTCTCTGGCTCTTTCTGCTTTCCTGCTGCCCCAGTTTTTCTCTGTTGCTCCCTGCCTTGATGTCCCTCATGAGGTCTCTGCCTTGGAGCTGGCCAACTATGGACTGAACCTCTGAAGCCATGTGCCAAATAAACATTTCCTCCTCTAAGTTGTTCTTGTCAGGTTTTGATCACAGCAAGGAAAAGCTAACTAAAACACCTGCCTCCTATAAAAATCTTCTCCAGACATCTCCCCTTATGCTGGAAATTCCCATCGTGGTAACTTATTGCTGAATTAAGTCTGCTGTGTCACAACACCTAGGTGAATGGTGAACTAGACTACCCAGCCAGTTACTCATCAGAACAGAACCATGGAGAGGCATGGTTTGTAGAAGTAAGAGGAGTCGAGAGAAGCTATACAATGTAAGAGGGAGGCAGGATAATCAGGGAAGAGAGCCAGCAAATATGATGGTCACAGCACCTGAGGATGGAGGAGAAAAACAAAGTGCCTCAGTTGATGAGGAAGTAAGGGGCACATGAAAAATGAAATATCTACTTTGCAATTTTGGCCCAGAGTTATCCTGGCCTGTTTATAAAGATAAATCAATCAATTAATTAATTAATTAATTAAAACATATCTAAGTGATAAGATTAAATCAAATAGGCGATACTGATCTGGTCTTCCTAACATACCTAACCTACCAGAGCTGCGTGACAGCAACATCCAGAATACCACCTACTGCCCACTGTATGTTCCACTGACATGTAGGGCCCAAAGCTGGACCCAAAGATCATTGACCCAGGCTTTTTCGTTGACTGGGACTTTGACAAAGTCACACACAGGCTGAGTCAAAGGAACAGTTGCCTCTATTTGGCGATTCACCTGCCCCTCTGACCATTCCCCCACTAATGATTGCACACTATAATTTCCCATGGAAAGTTACCCTCATTTCCTTCTTTACTATAGCCAGGAGGCCTTACTTCCTGTTACAGGAGCTTCAGAGCAACTCAGCTGCGCTAAGTTACAGGCCTGAAGTCAGGAGGATGCCCCACACCCATCCCTGACATGGGTCACACACTAAACTAAAGTCAACATTTTTCAGATAGTTCATCAGCAATATGAGGAGACCTTTCCAGCAAGGTCACTGTACCACTAAAGCAATCATGTGTGTGAGTGCCCCCAGCCAGACTGAGCTAATTTAACATGAAGTAATCAGAGATAAGAAAAGCCACAGGAGTTATAAAAATAACACACATCAGGGGCTCTACCCAGGAGGAAGGTGACGTTTACCCAGAGATGAAGGGAGTGCACCAAAGTGATAAGAAAAGTGAACCAGGGAATGAAATGAAGATTTTATGAGAAGTTAAGATAAATAATAGAACAACCCTTTTCTACCATAAAAGGAATGAGAAGTCAACCAAGGACTCAGCAGGGCTTTGCCAAGATAGGGAGGAAGGTCACTTGCCAGAGGAGTTCAACAGTATAGGAAAATAAAACATGGCTGACGGTATCTCTTCACTAGGCTAGGGAAACACACTGCGAGCCGAGGCAGACGTGCTTTCCCCAAGTGAGAAAATGTAACAGTGACAACCATGGAGGCTAGAACGACTCTAGGAAGAAGGAAATCTGGATTTCCATTTGGAAATATGTCTCTAGGAAGAAGGAAATCTGGATTTCCATTTGGAAATACTCAACCCAGGAATTTCCATTGCTCCCAAGGAGTACAAGAAGCAGTCATGAGTACAAGGGTCAGTGAGAAAGGCTTCCATCCTCCCAGTCTCAGCTCCAGGGGCTCAGGGACCAGGCACTGTCTCTGAGAACAAACCTTCCTATTACACGGTGGTGGTAGGACTCTGTGGATGAAGCTGAATGTCAGAGCTGGATATAAACTCCCTTCCTTATCACCAACTTGCATCACCTCTCTCTCTATTGCCTGCTCACATGGAAGTAGAATTGGGTTGAACACTTGGACTTAGACAAAGAAGAGCTAGTCACAAAGCTGAGAATAGGAACTTTTGCCAAAAGCCTGTGTTCACAGCTTCTGCACTTAGCTTTGCACCAAAAAGCAAGGCCTTGCCTACTTTGGCCCTGTGAAGCCCCAGTGTTCTATTTCAGTGACAGGTATTGAGAAAATTAATTAGCCATTAGGAAAATATCATATTACATCTCTACCTCACACCATATAGGAGAAGAAGTTTCAAGTAGACTTTTTAAGCCAAAAAAATATTAGAAGAAAATATAAACAAATACTGGAGACCACTTTCCTACCTGTGGGCTAAGTTTCAGAAATAATGAAGCAAAAAGTGGTGTTGTAGATTCTGTATGTGTCTGGTCCAAGTCTGCTCTTACACACTACTTTCTGCAGGTACTGCTACAAAAGAGTCTCTGGAGGATTTTCCTTTGATAACAAGCCTTATGGGCTAGAAATTTCTGTGAGCTTCCCCTTACCTTTTGAAGCTGAGGCTAAACCTAACCCTAAACCATGTTCTTCTTCCTCCCCTTCCCTATACTTATTTTCTCATTTCACTTACAGTTTTCTCCTGAGAGTATTTCCCTAACAGACCACTTATATTCAAATCTCCACTTCAGCCTCTGTTTGTATGAAACTCAACTATGAGTTTCAACTACCTCACTTAACTAAATAAAAATGTAAATAATCATTATGTAAAAATATACCATAAATCGATTTTGAAAGATACTTCTTTATGTGTGTATGCATGCATGTGTGTATATTTCTATATCAATGTGATGGACTGAGTTGCATCCTCCCCAAAGTTCATATGTTGAAGTCCTAACCTCAGATCTAAGAATATGACCATATTTGGAGATAGGGCCTTTAAAAAGCTAAATAAGTTAAAACAGGGCCATTAGAACAGGTCCTACTCTCATATAACTGGTTGATGTCCTTGTATAAGAGAAAATTGGACAACAGGTAGACACTAAGGGTATATGTGTCCGGAGAGGCAACCATGTAAGACATAGTGAGGTGACAATTTACGAACAAGGACAGAGCTCAGTGGAAACCAAACCTGCTGATGCCTCGATCTTGGACTTCCAGCCTCCAGAAGTGTGAGCAAAGAAGTTTCTGAAATTTAAGGTATTTTTATACAGCAGCCCTAGCAATTGTATATCTACGACAGATAGATTAGCTAGCTAGATAGATCATCTTAATCTCTTTCTCATATATATGAGAAAACATTTTAAAACATAATCAAAACATACAAAAATTGCCCATAAGTCTTCAAGTAAAAAATAAACCAGAAACATTAACAAACAGGCAATTCAAAGAATAATAAATCGAATACCAGTAACTGTCAGTAAATATGTGTAGTGAAGATGATCGGCTTTATTTTATCCTCCTTTTGGGCTGTAGCTGCTCCACTGACCCAGCCCTGTCTCCCATCATCCTCCACATGTTATTGTCCAACCCAGCTCCCTCCCATTATTATTCCCACACCGAGTGTCTGGACAGCTCTGTGCACAAGGTAAGCCCTAAATAACCATTGGTGACAATGTAATAGGACTCTGAGGTGGGTAGAAAACCATTTTTAAGGCAATTCAATTCAAGATGCTATCATAATGGTTCTGAAAAATCATGAAAGGGGAAGAACAACTAGCTTTAGTGAGTACAAGAGAAAGCTATTCATCACGAGTAATGAAAGAAATGCAAATCAAAAGGCAGTGGGGTTATTTTTTGCAAGTTTGCATAATAAGTATAGCCATAAGCTAGAGAGTTTTGCTACCTCCGTGCAACAAAATGTATTTTCACTTTGCTGGTGGCATTGTTAATTGGTAAATACAATCTGGCGACGTGTTTCTGGCCACAGACCTTAAGGAGTAAGTCAAAATATGGAAAATACCATGTGAAATTATAAATACCCCCAAGTGTCCAATAATAAAGGAATCATTGCATCAATTTTAGGATATTTGCTCAAGGGAGCAATATACAGATACCAGAAATGGCAAATATAAAGACCAAATGCCAATATAAAAGTTAACATAAATTCACAAATTAGGGTATAAAATTACATGTGCATTATAATTATAGCTATGCAAACATGCAAATAAAGAACAACTTAAAGACAGAAAATTATGATCAGTTTTCTTCTTTCTTTTTCTGCATTTCAAATTTTCAAAATTTTTGAGTTATATATTCCTTGAAAAAGTAGACTTTTATTGAGGGAAATAAGACATTCCTATGTATATAGATAAAAGAAGTATGGATGGTACCTGCAGTTTTTCAAAGGTCTTTAATAAACTCATAGGCATCCCAAAGTAAATAAAAATCTGGATATTAATCTTAACAGTCGACACTTCCTGAAACCTTCCTCTGTGCCCAATATTGCATTCAGAGCTTTATAGGAACAATCCCATTTCGTTCTCCAACAAGCCAATGAGGTTGATATGATTATCTTGGTCGTCTAACTGATGAGAACGTGAGACCTAGAAAGGTGAAGTAACCCATCCAAGTGCAGACAGGTAGCAAGTAGTTATCACCAAAGTAGCCAGATGCCTCCCCAAAAGCATGCTCCCTCTTCTGCAGTGCAAAATTGTGGCTGGGAAGTGGCTGCCAAGCCAGGGACATGGCTAGAAATCAGCACGACCTGTGGTCAGCCTCTAGCAGAGCAAATGCAGATCTATGGAGGAGAATCAGGTCTATAAGTTAGAAGTCTGAAACTAAGGTGAGCTTTTTTTCTTTTAATGGTGTTAAAAGATGGCAATATCATTCTTCACCAATCCAACTGCCAACATTTAAAAAATGTTCCTTCCCCAAATTGAATAGAGTGCTGGGAAACGGACGATTTCCTATCATGCTGGTGGAAAGTAAGTTGGTGCTACCTTCCTGTGGGATAATTTGTGGATATGTATCAAGAGTTCAAAACTTTAGTATTCTGTAAAACTTTTGACTTGGGAATTCTTTGGGGAATTTTCTTAATGAAATAATAAGGGGTGGGAGTAAAGATATATAGCAATAGCACCGTTTATCTTAGACATATTTATAATAGAGACTAGTAAAAACCACTTAAATATCCAGTTATAGGGAAATGGAAAATGTATATTTTAGCTACACATAAGTTACTATGCAGCTATTTTAAAATTATGTTGTAGGAGAATATTTAGCACCATGGAATGATCATGATACATTATACAGTGCGATTCCACTCTCATTGTGTTTTTAAAAACACATCTATATCAGGCATGAATTTGCTCTTTCCGTGCAGGTGTAAAAGCTATCACATTTCTTCATTTTCTCATTTGGATGAAATCTGGCTTAGGACCCCACCTCCATGGCTGAAACAAAGTGCACTGTCAGAAACATTTGGGGCTCCCTCTCCCCATCATTCCCACTCCTGCTCATAGATACATTTTTATCCGTGCCTTCGTACTATCCCTGGGCTTATGTGGTAGCAAGCAAGGAAAGAGCTGTCTTTGGACCATGGTCATTGCCTCTGTCGCGGTTAACTCCTCAAAATACAGCTCAATGATGACCAGGGCTGCAGTTCCGGGAGGGAGGTGGGAAGAGAGGAGCTCGCACAGCACCGACCTTGTCACAGGTCTGGCTACAGGAGGCTTCTGCCACTGTTGTCACAGCACTGGCAGTGGGTGTTCTGTCCTCGGGATGCACTTCGCTGAGGTGCTGGGTGAAGGGGCACTGCCAGCCTCTCTTGGACACTGCAACTCTCTCCCAGGGCCATGCTATCCCTTATATTTGAGCTCCAGTTATCTCTCTCCTCCCCACAAGGGCAATTTTGCCGTCATTCCATGATAAGCCTAATCTTCCAAATGAAGGCCTTGGTTGATTCGCTTTTGATGACCCCGGAGACCCAAATAAGCTGTTAGTCTCTATTTCTCAAATCCCATCTATATCCATATACACACACTCAAAAACACACAAACCCACATGCAGGTGAGTCTGACCCTAAGAATTCAAAGGGATGAGTGGCTTTTCCCCACTCCTTGTACTGGGGATTGAACCCGGGGCTTCACACGCAGTAGGCAAGCACTGAGCTACTCCCAACCCTTTCTTTTTTAAACTTCATTTTGAGACAGGGTCTCACTAAGTTCCCCAGGCTGGCCTCAAATTTATGATCCTCCTACCTCAGCACCCAGCATGAGTGGCTTTTTTTGGGGTGTTCTCTTTTTTTTCCCCAGAAGTATGTGTGTTAAGAGAACACAAATGGGAGGGGCAGAATGAGAGAAGTGGAGAAATTATCTTGCAGCTAAGCAGTGAGAACAAGTCATCAAATCTGCCACAAATGTGTGCCTTAAAAAGTCTGAAGATGGGCCGGGCATGGTGGCGCACGCTTGAAATCCCAGTACTTTGGGAGGCGGAGACTGGAGGATCCAGGTTCACGGCCAGCCTCGACACTCTCCCTGTCTCTCTCTCTCTCTCTCTCTCCCTGTCTCTCTCTCTCTCTCTCTCTCTCTCTCTCTCTCTCTCTCTCTCCTTAGTGAAGGCCCTCTGCAACTTCGTTTCAAAATAACGAAGTTGCAGAGGGCCTGGTTTCAAAATAAAGTATAAAAAATAAAAAAATAGGGCCGGGGGTATAGCACGGAGGTAGAACGCCCCTGGGTTCAATCCCCGGTACAGCAAAAAAAAAAAAAAAGTCTGAAGATGTTACTAGTATTTTTCTTTGAGTGCTGGTATTACAGGAAAATTCTTATTTTCTTCATTGTGTTTATTATTTTCTACCAAAAAATTGATGCATTAAAATTTCTAAATTTTTTTGTTCAGTGCTAGGGATGGAAACCAGGGGTTCATGCATGCTAAGCAAGTGCTCTGCCACTGAGCTGCACCCTAGCCCATGAGTACATGTTTTTCCCATTCTAAGATATCAACTAAGCAAGGTGTGGTGGCACATGCTTGTAATCCCAGTACTTGGGAGGCTGAGACAGGAGGATCACAGGTTCAAGGACAGCCTCAGCAAGTAGTGAGACTCTCATAACCAAGCAAGACCCTGTTTCAAAGTAAAAATCAAATAGGGTTGGGGGTATAGCTCCAAGGTAGAATGCCTTCAGGTGCAATCCCTAGTACAACACACACACACACACACACACACACACACACACACACACA